>WNGS01165129.1:28023-51954 GCA_020271785.1 Procambarus virginalis | reverse complement strand
ACAGGGGCCCACATTAACTACCAGCAATGAGTCATTAACAGGGGCTAACATTAACTACCAGCAACGAGTTATCAACAGGAGCCCACATTAACTTCCAGCAATGAATCATCAACAGGGGCCAATATTAACTACCATCAATGAGTCATCAACAGGTGCCCACATTAACTATCAGCAACGAGTTGTCAACAGGGGCGCACATTAACTATCATCAACTTGTCATCAACAGGGGCCCACATTATCTACCATCAACGAGTCATCAACAGGGGCCAACATTAACTACCTGCAATGAGTCATCAGCACGGGCCAACATTAACTACCACGAACGAGTCATCAACATGGGCCCACATTAAATACCGCAACAAGTCTTCAACAGGGGCCCACATTAACTACCATCAACTTGTCATCAACATGGGCCCACATTAACTACCATCAACGAGTCATCAACTGAGGCACACATTAACTACTAGCAACGAGTCATCAACAGGGCACACAAACTACCAGCAACGAGTCATCAACAGGGGCCCGCATTAAACTACCAGCAACAAGTCTTCAACAGGGGCCAGATTAACTACAAGCAACGAGTCATCAAACAGGGGCCCACATTGAGGAAGACAACAGTGAAGGAACAGGTGATTAAACTTAGGGTGGGCGAGGACAGGTACACAGAGAATGACAAAGAGGTGTGTGAAGAACTCAACAAAAGGTTCCAGGAGGTCTTTACAATAGAACAGGGAGATATCACGGCGCTGGGAGAGGTGGCAGCAAACCAGGTGACCTTGGATAGGTTCGAAATTACAAGAGATGAGGTCAAAAAGCACCTATTGGAGCTGGATGTGAGAAAAGCTGTTGGGCCGGATGGAATCTCGCCATGGGTATTGAAAGAGTGTGCAGGAGCACTTTGCTTACCACTCTCCATAGTGTATAGTAAGTCACTGGAAACGGGGACCTACCAGAAATATGGAAGACTGCTAATGTAGTACCAATATACAAAAAGGGTGACAGACAAGAGGCACTGAACTACAGGCCAGTGTCCTTAACTTGTATACCATGCAAGGTGATGGAGAAGATTGTGAGAAAAAACCTAGTAACACATCTGGAGAGAAGAGACTTCGTGACAACCCATCAACATGGGTTCAGGGAGGGTAAATCTTGCCTTACAGGCTTGATAGAATTCTACGATCAGGTGACAAGAATTAAGCAAGAAAGAGAAGGGTGGGCGGACTGCATTTTTTTGGACTGTCGGAAAGCCTTTGACACAGTACCCCATAAAAGGTTGATGCATAAGCTGGAGAAACAGGCAGGAGTAACAGGTAGGGCGCTCCAGTGGATAAGGGAGTACCTAAGCAATAGGAAGCAGAGAGTTACAGTGAGGGGTGAGACCTCAGACTGGCGTGAAGTCACCAGTGGAGTCCCACAGGGCTCTGTACTTGGACCTATCCTGTTTCTGATATACGTAAATGATCTCCCAGAGGGTATAGACTCATTCCTCTCAATGTTTGCTGACGACGCCAAAATTATGAGAAGGATTAAGACAGAGGAGGACAGCTTGAGACTTCAAGAAGACCTGGACAAGCTGCAGGAATGGTCGAACAAATGGCTGTTAGAGTTTAACCCAAGCAAATGTAATGTAATGAAGATAGGGGTAGGAAGCAGGAGACCAGATACAAGGTATCATTTGGGAGATGAAATACTTCAAGAGTCAGAGAGAGAGAAAGACCTGGGGGTTGATATCACGCCAGACCTGTCCCCTGAAGCTCATATCAAGAGGATAACATCAGCAGCATATGCCAGGTTGGCTAACATAAGAACGGCCTTTAGAAACTTGTGTAAGGAATCTTTCAGAACATTATATACCACATATGTCAGACCAATCCTGGAGTATGCGGCTCCAGCATGGAGTCCCTATCTAGTCAAGCATAAGACTAAACTGGAAAAGGTTCAAAGGTTTGCCACCAGACTAGTACCCGAGCTGAGAGGTATGAGCTACGAGGAGCGACTGCAGGAATTAAACCTCACTTCGTTGGAAGACAGAAGAGTTAGGGGGGACATGATCACCACATTCAAGATTCTCAGGGGAATCGACAGGGTTGATAAAGACAGGCTGTTTAACACAAGGGGCACACGCACTAGGGGACACAGGTGGAAACTGAGTGCCCAAATGAGCCACAGAGATATTAGAAAGAACTTTTTTAGTGTCAGAGTGGTTGACAAATGGAATGCATTAGGAAGCGATGTGGTGGAGGCTGACTCCATACACAGTTTCAAGTGTAGATATGATAGAGCCCATTAGGCTCAGGAAACTGTACACCTGTTGATTGACGGTTGAGAGGCGGGACCAAAGAGCCAGAGCTCAACCCCCGCAAGCACAACTAGGTGAGTACAACTAGGTGAGTACATTAACTACCATCAACTAGTCATCAACAGGGGCAAACATTACCTAACAGCAACAAGTCTTCAACAGGTTCCCACATTAACTACCAAAAACAAATCTTCAACAGGGGACCACATTACCTACCATCACTAGTCATCAACTGGGGTCTAGATTAACTACCAGCAACGAGTCATCAACAGGTGGGCCCACATTAACTACCACCAACGAGTCATCAACAGGGGCCCACATTAACTAAAAGCAACGAGACATCAACAGGGGCCCATATTAACTACCAGCAACAAGTCTTCAACAGGGGGCCACATTAAGTACCAACAACAAATCTTCAACAGGGGACCACATTACCTACCATCAAATAGTCATCAACAGGGGCCCAGATTAACTACCAGAAACGAGTTATCAACAGGTGGGCCCACATTAACTACCAACAACGAGTCATCAACAGGGGCCCACATTAACTAAAAGCAACGAGTCATCAACAGGGGCCAATATTAACTACCAGCAACGAGTCATCAACAAGGGCCAACATTAACTACCAGCAACAAGTCTTCAACAGGGGCCCACAATAACTAATATCAACTAGTCATCAACAGGGCCCACGTAAACTAACATCAATGAGTCATTAATAGTGGCTAACATTAACTACCAGCAACGAGTCATCAACAGGAGCCCACATTAACTACCTGCAACGAGTCATCAACAGGGGCCCACATTAACTACCAGCAACTAGTCAATAACAGGGGCCAACATTAACTACCAGCAACGAGTCATCTACAGGGGCCCACATTAACTGCCAGCAACGAGTCATCAACTGGGGCCCACATTAACTACCAGCAACGAGTCATCAACAGTGGCCCACAATAACTACCAGCAACGAGTTATCAACAGGGCCAACATTAACTACCAGCAATGAGTCATCAATAGGGTCCCACATTACCTACCAGCAACGAGTCATCAACAGGAATCCACATTAACTACCAGCAACGATTCATCAACAGGGGCCCACATTAACTACCAGCAACGAGTCATCATCAGGGGCCAAAAATAACTACCAGCAACGAGTCATCTTCATGGGCCTACATTAAGTACCAGCAACAAGTCTTCAACAGGGGCCCACATTAACTACAATCAACTAGTCATCAACAGGAGCCCACGTTAACTACCAGCAAGAAGTCATCAACTGTGGCGCACAATAACTAAAAACAACAAGTCATCAACAGGGGCCCACATTAACTACCAGCAACAAGTCTTGAACAGGGGCCCACATTAAATACTATCAACGAGTCATCAAAAGGGTCCCACATTAACTATAAGCACTGAGTCATTAACATGGGCTAACATTAACTACCAGCAACGTGTTATCAACAGGAGCCCACATTAAATACAAGCAATGACTCATCATTAGAGGCCCACATTAACTACCAGCAACAAGTCTTCAACAGGGGCCCACATTAACTGCCATCAACTTGTCATCAGCAGGCGCCCACATTAACTACCATCAACGAGTCATCAACAGGGGCCAACATTAACTACCAGCAACGAGTCATCAACAAGGGCCCACATTAACTACCACCAACGAGTCATTAACGGGGGCATACATTAACTACTAGCAACGAGTCATCTACAGGGGCCCACATTAATTACCAGCAACAAGTCTTCAACAGGGGCCGACATTAACTACCAGCAACGAGTCATCAACATGGGCCCACGTTAACTACCAGCAACAAGTCATCAACGGAGGCGCACAATAACTAAAAGCAACAAGTCATCAACAGAAGCCCACATTATCTACCAGCAATGAGTCATCAACAGGGGTCCACAATAAGTACTAGCAACGAGTCATCAACAGTGGCCCACATTAACACCCAGCAACGAGTCATCTACAGGGGCCCACATTAACTACCAGCAACAAGTCTTCAACAGGGGTCCACATTAACTACCATCAACTAGTCATCAACAGGTGCCCACTTATCTACCAGTAATGAGTCACTAATAGGGGCTAACATTAACTACCAGCAACGAGTTATCAACAGGATCCCACATTAACTACCAGCAACGAGTTATCATTAGAGGCCCACATTAACTACCAGCAACGAGTCATCAACAGGGGCCCACATTAACTACCAGCAATGAGACATTAACAGGGGCTAACATTAACTACCAGCAACGAGTTATCAACAGGAGCCCACATTAACTTCCAGCAATGAATCATCAACAGGTGCCCACATTAACTATCAGCAACGAGTTGGCAACAGGGGCCCACATTAACTACCATCAACTTGTCATCAACAGGGGCCCATATTATCTACCATCAACGAGTCATCAACAGGGGCCAACATTAACTACCTGCAACGAGTCATCAGCACGGGCCAACATTAACTACCACCAACGAGTCATCAACATGGGCCCACATTAACTACCAGCAACAAGTCTTCAATAGGGGCCCACATTAACTACCATCAACTTGTCATCAACAGGGGCCCACATTAACTACCATCAACGAGTCATCAACTGGGGCACACATTAACTACTAGCAACGAGTCATCAACAGGGGCACACATTAACTACCAGCAACGAGTCATCAACAGGGGCCCGCATTAACTACCAGCAACAAGTCTTCAACAGGGGCCCAGATTAACTACAAGCAACGAGTCATCAACAGGGGCCCACATTAACTACCATCAACTAGTCATCAACAGGGCCCACATTACCTAACAGCAACAAGTCTTCAACAGGGGCCCACATTAACTACCAACAACAAATCTTCAACAGGGGACCACATTACCTACCATCAACTAGTCATCAAATGGGGCCCAGATTAACTACCAGCAACGAGTCATCAACAGGTGGGCCCACATTAACTACCACCAACGAGTCATCAACAGGGGCCCACATTAACTAAAAGCAACGAGTCATCAACAGGGGCCCACATTAACTACCAGCAACAAGTCTTCAACAGGGGCCCAGATTAACTACCAGCAACGAGTCATCAACAGGGGCCCACATAAACTACCATCAACTAGTCATCAACAGGGGCCCACATTAACTAACAGCAACAAGTCTTCAACAGGGGCCCACATTAAGTACCAACAACAAATCTTCAACAGGGGCCCACATTAACTACCATCAAATAGTCATCAACAGGGGCCCAGATTAACCACCAGAAACGAGTTATCAACAGGTGGGCCCACATTTGCTACCACCAACGAGTCATCAACAGGGGCCCACATTAACTAAAAGCAACGAGTCATCAACAGGGGCCAATATTAACTACCAGCAACGAGTCATCAACAAGGGCCAACATTAACTACCAGCAACGAGTCATCTACAGGGGCCCACATTAACTGCCACCAACGAGTCATCAACTGGGGCCAACATTAACTACCACCAACGAGTCATCAACAGTGGCCCACAATAACTACCAGCAACGAGTTATCAACAGGGGGCCAACATTAACTACCAGCAATGAGTCATCAATAGGGTCCCACATTACCTACCAGCAACGAGTCATCAACAGGAATCCACATTAACTACCAGCAACGAGTCATCAACAGGGGCCCACATTAACTACCAGCAACGAGTCATCATCAGGGGCCAACAATAACTACCAGCAACGAGTCATCATCATGGGCCTACATTAAGTACCAGCAACAAGTCTTCAACAGGGGCCCACATTAACTACAATCAACTAGTCATCAACAGGAGCCCACGTTAACTACCAGCAAGAAGTCATCAACGGTGGCGCACAATAACTAAAAGCAACAAGTCATCAACAAGGGCCCACATTAACTACCACCAACGAGTCATTAACGGGGGCATACATTAACTACTAGCAACGAGTCATCTACAGGGGCCCACATTAATTACCAGCAACAAGTCTTCAACAGGTGCCGACATTAACTACCAGCAACGAGTCATCAACATGGGCCCACGTTAACTACCAGCAACAAGTCATCAACGGAGGCGCACAATAACTAAAAGCAACAAGTCATCAACAGAAGCCCACATTATCTACCAGCAATGAGTCATCAACATGGGTCCACATTAACTACCAGCAACGAGTCATCTACAGGGGCCCACATTAACTACCATCAACTAGTCATCAACAGGTGCCCACATTATCTACCAGCAATGAGTCATTAACAGGGGCTAACATTAACTACCAGCAACGAGTTATCAACAGGCGCCCACATTAACTACCAGCAATGAGTTATCATTAGAGGCCCACATTAACTACCAGCAACGAGTCATCAACATGGGCCCACATTAACTACCATCAACTAGTCATCAATAGGGGCCCACATTAACTACCAGCAATGAGTCATTAACAGGGGCTAACATTAACTACCAGCAACGAGTTATCAACAGGAGCCCACATTAACTTCCACCAATGAATCATCAACAGGGGCCAATAGTAACTACCATCAACTAGTCATCAACAGGGGCCCAGATTAACTACCAGCAACGAGTCATCAACAGGTGGGCCCACATTAACTACCGCCAACGAGTCATCAACAGGGGCCCACATTAACTAAAAGCATCGAGTCATCAACAGGGGCCAATATTAACTACCAGCAACGAGTCATCAACAAGGGCCAACATTAACTACCAGCAACAAGTCTTCAACAGGGTCCCAAATTAACTAATTTCAACTAGTCATCAACAGGGGCCCACGTAAACTAACATCAATGAGTCATTAATAGTGGCTAACATTAACTACCAGCAACGAGTCATCAACAGGTGCCCACATTAACTACCAGCAACGAGTCATCAACAGGGGCCCACATTAACTACCAGCAACTAGTCATAAACAGGCGCCAACATTAACTACCAGCAACGAGTCATCTACAGGGGCCCACATTAACTGCCACAAACGAGTCATCAACTGGGGCACACAATAACTACCAGCAACGAGTCATCAACAGCTGCCCACATTAACTACCAGCAACGAGTCATCACAGGGGCCAAAATTATCTACAATCAACGAGTCATCAACAGGAGCCCACGGTAACTACCAGCAAGAAGTCATCAACGGTGGCGCACAATAACTAAAAGCAACAGGTCACAAACAGGGGCCCACATTAACTACCAGCAACAAGTCTTGAACAGGGGCCCACATTAACTACTATCAACTAGTCATCAACAGGGTCCCACATTAACTACCAGCATGATTCATTAACATTAACTACCAGCAACGAGTCATCATCAGGGGCCTACATTAACTACCAGCAACAAGTCTTCAACAGGGGCTAACATTAACTACCAGCAACGCGTTATCAACAGGAGCCCACATTAACTACCAGCAATGACTCATCATTAGAGGCCCACATTAACTACCAGCAACTTGTCATCAGCTGGCGCCCGCATTAACTACCCTCAACGAGTCATCAACAGGGGCCAACATTAACTACCAGCAACAAGTCTTCAACAGGGTCCCAAATTAACTAATATCAACTAGTCATGAACAGGGGCCCACGTAAACTAACATCAATGAGTCATTAATAGTGGCTAACATTAACTACCAGCAACGAGTCATTAACAGGAGCTAGCATTAACTACCAGCAACGAGTTATCAACAGGAGCCCACATTAACTACCATCAACTAGTCATCAACAGGGCCCACATTAACTACCAGCAACGAGTCATCATCAGGGGCCAACATTAACTACCAGCAACGAGTCATCATCAGGGGCCTACATTAACTACCAGCAACAAGTCTTCAATAGGGGCCACATTAACTACAATCAACTAGTCATCAACAGGAGCCCACGTTAACTACCAACAAGAAGTCATCAACGGTGGCGCACAATAACTAAAAGCAACAGGTCATCAACAGGGGTCCACATTAACTACCAGCAACAAGTCTTGAACAGGGGCCCATATTAACTACTATCAACTAGTCATCAACAGGGGCCCACATTAACTACCAGCAACAATTCTTCAACAGGGGCCCACATTAACTACCAGCAACGAGTCATCAACAGGGGCCCATATTAACTGCCAGCAATGAGTCATCAACAGGTGGGCCCACATTATCTACCAGAAAAGAGTCATCAACAAGGGCCCACATTAACTACAATCAACTAGTCATCAACAGGGGCCCACGTTAACTACCAGCAATAAGTCATCAACGGAGGCCCACATTTACTAAAAGCAACAAGTCATCAACAGGGGCCTACATTAACTACCAGCAACAAGTCTTCAACAGGGGCCCACATTAACTACCATCAACTAGTCATCAACAGGGGCCCACATTAACTACCAGCAATGAGTCATTAACAGGGGCTAACATTAACTACCAGCAACGAGTCATCAACAGATGCTCACATTAACTACCAGCAATGAGTCATCAACAGAGGCCTACATTAACTACCACCAACGAGTCATCAATAGGGGCCCACATTAACTACCATCAACTAGTCATCAACAGGGGCCCACATTAACTGCCAGCAACAAGTCTTCATCAGGGGCCCACATTAACTACCAGCAACGAGTCATCAACAGGGGCCCACACTAACTGCCAGCAATGAGTCGTCAACAGGTCGGCCATTATTAACTACCACTAAAGAGTCATCAACAAGGGCCCACATTAACTACCATCAACTAGTCATCATCACGGGCCCACGTTAACTACCAGCAACAAGTCATCAACGGAGGCCCACATTTACTAAAAGCAACAAGTCATTAACAGGGGCCCACATTAACTACCTGCAACGAGTCATCAACAGGAGTCCACATTAACTTCCAGGAACGAGTCATCAACAGAGGTCAACATTAACTACCAGCAACGAGTCATCAACAGGGGGCCCACATTACCTACCAGCAATAAGTCTTCAACAGGGGCCAACATAAACTACCATCAACTAGTCATCAACAGGGGCCGACATTACCTACCAGCAATAAGTCTTCAACAGGGGCCAACATAAACTACCATCAACTAGTCATTAACAGGGGCCCACGTTACCTACCAGCAACAAGTTATCAACAGAGGCTCAAAACACCTAAAAGCAACAAGACTTCAACAGGGGCCCACATTAACTACCAACAACGAGTCTTCAACAGGGGCCCACATTAACTACCATGAACTAGTCATCAACAGGGGCCCACAATAACTACCAGAAATGAGTCGTTAACAGGGGCTAACATTAACTACGAGCAACGAGTTATCAACAGAAGCCCACATTAACTACCAGCAATGAGTCATCATTAGAGGCCCACACTAACTGCCAGCAACGAGTCATCAACAGGGTCCCACATTAACTACCAGCAACGAGTCATCAACAGGGGGCCAACATTAACTACCAACAACGAGTCATCAACAGGGGCACAAATTAACTACCAGCAACGAGTCATAATCAGGGGCCCACATTAACTACCAGCAACGAGTCTTCAACAGGGGCCCACATTAACTACTAGCAACGAGTCATCAACAGGTGGGCCCACATTAACTACCACCAAAGAGTCATCAACAGGGGCCCACATTAACTACCAGCAACGAGTCATCAACAGGGGGTCCACATTAACTACCAGCAACGAGTCATCAACATGGCCCAACATTAACTACCATCAACGAGTCATCAACAGGGATCTACATTAACTACCAGCAATGAGTCGTCAACAGGGGCCCACATTAACTACAATCAACGAGTCATCAACAGGTATCCACATTAACTACCAGCAGTGAGTCATCAACAGGGGCCCACATTAACTACCAGCAACAAGTCGTCAACAGATGCTCAGATTAACAACCAGCAACGTGTCATCAACAGGGGCCCACATTAACTACTATCAACTATAGTTATCAATAGGGGCCCACATTACCTACTAGCAACAAGTCATCAACAGGGGCCCACATTAACGACCATCAACTAGTCATCAACAGAGGCACACATTAACTACCAGCAACGAGTCATCAACAGGGGCCAATATTAACTACCATCAACAAGTCATCAACAGGGGGCCCACATTACCTATCAGCAACGAGTCATCAACACGGGCCCACATTAATTACCTGCAACGAGTCATCAACAGGGGCCCACATTAACTACCATCAACGAGTCATCAACAGGGGTCCACATTAACTACCACCAACGAGTCATCAACAGGGGCCCACATTAACTACCATCAACGAGTCATCAACAGGGGTCCACATTAACTACCACCAACGAGTCATCAACAGGGGCCCACATTAACTACCATCAACGAGTCATCAACAGGGGTTCACATTAACTACCACCAACGAGTCATCAACAGGGGTCCACATTAACTACCATCAACGAGTCATCAACAGGGGTCCACACTGACTTCCAGCAACGAGTCATCAACAGGGGCTCACATTAACTACCAGCAACAAGTCTTCAACATGGGACCACATTAACTTCCAACAACGAGTCATCAACATGGTCCTACATTAACTACCAACAACGAGTCATCAACAGACTCCACATTAATTACCACCAACGAGTCATCAACAAGGTCCCACATTAACTACCAGCATTGAGTTCTCAACAGGGGCCCACATTAACTACCAGCAATGAGTCATCATTAGGGGCCAACATTAACTACCAGCAATAACCCGCCAAACACACATCGAAACTACGACGTTGGTACAACGTTCGGACAAGTTTTAACACCTCCTAACCAGTTATAACAACCAATATAGCAAGTTGTGACAACGTTCTAATACGTCATAAACACGTTAAGCCAAGATGTAACAAGTTTATTACAAGTTGTAACAAGCGGAAAATAGAGACAGTTTCGGTTTGTGTTTCCAGGGAAGTCATCATTAGGAGCCAACATTAACTACCACCAACGAGTCATCAACATGACCCCACATTAACTACCATCAACTTGTCATCAACAGGGGCCCACATTAACTACCAGGAACGAGTCACCAACAGGTGCCACATTAAGTTCCACCAGCGAGTCATTAACAAGGGTCCATATTAACTACCATCAACTAGTCAACAACAGGGGCCCACTTTAACTACCAGCAACAAGTCATCAACGGAGGCCCAAATTAACTACCAGCAACGAGTCTTAAACAGAGGCCCACATTAACTACCATCAACTAGACATGAACAGGGCCCCACATTAACTACCAGGGATGAGTCATCAACAGGAGCCCCCATTAACTGCCAGCAATGAGTCATCATTATAGACCCACATTAACTACCAGCAACTAGTCATCAACAGGGGCGCACATTAACTACCATCAACGAATCATCAACACGGGCCAACATTATCTACCAGCAACGAGTCTTCAACAGGGGCCCACATTAACTACCAGCAACGAGTCATCAACAGGGGCACACATTTTCTACCAGCAACGAGTCATCAACAGGTGCCCACATTAACTACCACCAACGAGTCATCAACAGGGGCCAACATTAACTACCAGCAACGAGTCATCAACAGACGCCCACATTAACTTCCAGCAACAAGTCTTCAACAGGGGCCATATTAACTACCATCAACTTGTCATCAACAAGTGGGCCCACATTGACTAACACCAACACCAACGAGTCATCAACAGGTGCCCACATTAATTACCACCAACGAGTCATCAACAGGGGCCCACATTAACTACCAGCAATGAGTCATCAACAGGGGACAACATTAACTACCAGCAACGAGTCATCAACAGGGGCCAACATTAACTACCAGCAACGAGTCATCAACATGTGGGCCCACATTAACTACCACCAACGAGTCATCAACAGGGGCCCAAATTAACTAAAAGCAATGAGTCATCAACAGGGGCCAACATAACTACCAGCAACGAGTCATCAACAAGGGCCCACATTAAATACCAGCAACAAGTCTTCAACAGTTGCCCACATTAACTAATTTCAACTAGTCATTAACAGGGGCCCACATTAACTACCAGCAATGAGTCATTAACAGGTGCTAACATTAACTACCGGCAATGAATTATCATTAGAGGCCCACATTAGCTACCAGCAACGAGTCATCAACAGTGGCACTCATTAACTACCATCAACTAGTCATCAATAGGGGCCCACATTAACTACCAGCAATGAGTCATTACCAGGGGCTAATATTAACTGCCAGCAACGAGTTATCAACAGGACCCCACATTAACTTCCAGCAATGAGTCTTCAACAGGGGCCAATATTAACTACTATCAGCGAGTCATCAACAGGGGCCCACATTAACTACCAGCAACTAGTAAATAACAGGGCCAACATTAGCTACCAGCAACGCGTCATCTACAGGGGCCCACATTAACTGCCACCAACGAGTCATCAACTGGGGCCCACATTAACTACCAGCAACGAGTCATCAATAGGGTCCTACATTAACTACCAGCAACGAGTCATCAACAGGGGTCCACATTAACTACCAGTAACGAGTCATCAACAGGGCCCACATTAACTACCAGCAACGAGTTATCATCAGGGACCAACATTAACTACCAGCAACGTGTCATCATCAGGGGCCTACATAAACTACCAGCAACAAGTCTTCAACAGGGGCCGACATTAACTACAAACAACTAGTCATCAAAGGGGCCCACGTTACCTACCAGCAACAAGTCAACAACGGTGGCGCACAATAACTAAAAGCAACAAGTCTTCAACAGGGGCCCACATTAACTACCAGCAACAAGTCTTCAACAGGGGACCACATTAACTACCATCAACTAGTATTCAACAGGGGCCCACATTAACTACCAGCAATGAGTCATTAACATGGGCTAACATTAACTACCAGCAACGAGTTATCAACAGGAGCCCACATTAACTACCACCGAGTCATCAACTGGGACACACATTAACTACTAGCAACGAGTCATGAACAGGGGCCACATTAACTACCAGCAACTAGTCATCAACAGGGGCCCACATTAACTACTATCAACGAATCATCAACAGGGGTCCACATTAACTACCAGCAACGAGTCATCAACAGTGGCCCACATTAATTACCAGCAACGAGTCATCTTCAGAGGCCCACATTACTACCAGCAACAAGTCTTCAACAGGGGCCGACATTAACTTCCAGCAACGAGTCATCAACATGGGCCCACTTTAACTACCAGCAACAAGTCATCAACAGAGGCACAATAACTAAAAGCAACAAGTCATCAACAGGGGCCCACATTAACTATCAGCAACAAGTCTTCAAACAGGGTCCACATTAACTACCATCAACTAGTCATCAACAGGTGCCCACATTATCTTCCAGCAATGAGTCATTAACAGGTGCTAACATTAACTACCAGCAACAAGTTTCAACAGGAGCCCACATTAACTACCAGCAATGAGTTATCATTAGAGGCCCACATTACCTACCAGCACGAGTCATCAACAGGGGCCCACATTAACTACCATCAACGAGTCATCAACAGGGGCCCACATTAACTACCAGCAATGAGTCATCAACAGGGGACAACATTAACTACCAGCAACGAGTCATCAGCAGAGGCCAACATAACTACGAGCAACGAGTTATCAACATGTGGGCCCACATTAACTACGACCAACGAGTCATCAACAGGGGCCCACATTACCTAAAAGCAACGAGTCATCAACAGGGGCAAACATTAACTACCAGCAACGAGTCATCAACAAGGCCCCACATTAACTACCAGCAACAAGTCTTCAACAGTGGCCCACATTAACTAATATCAACTAGTCATCAACAGGGCCCACATTAACTACCAGCAATGAGTCATTAACAGGGGCTAACATTATCTACCAGCAACGATCATCAACAGGAGCCCACATTAACTACAAGCAACGAGTCATCAACAGGCGACCACATTAACTACCAGCAACTAGTAAATAACAGGGGCCAACATTAACTACCAGGAACGAGTCATCTACAGGGGCCCACATTAACTGCCACCAACGAGTCATCAACTGGGCACACATTTGGCTGTTAGAGTTTAACCCAAGCAACATTTGGCTGTTAGTTTGGCTGTTAGAGTTTAACCCAAGCAAATGTAATGTAATGAAGATAGGGGTAGGAAGCAGGAGACCAGATACAAGGTATCATTTGGGAGATGAAATACTTCAAGAGTCAGAGAGAGAGAAAGACCTGGGGGTTGATATCACGCCAGACCTGTCCCCTGAAGCTCATATCAAGAGGATAACATCAGCAGCATATGCCAGGTTGGCTAACATAAGAACGGCCTTTAGAAACTTGTGTAAGGAATCTTTCAGAACATTATATACCACATATGTCAGACCAATCCTGGAGTATGCGGCTCCAGCATGGAGTCCCTATCTAGTCAAGCATAAGACTAAACTGGAAAAGGTTCAAAGGTTTGCCACCAGACTAGTACCCGAGCTGAGAGGTATGAGCTACGAGGAGCGACTGCAGGAATTAAACCTCACTTCGTTGGAAGACAGAAGAGTTAGGGGGGACATGATCACCACATTCAAGATTCTCAGGGGAATCGACAGGGTTGATAAAGACAGGCTGTTTAACACAAGGGCACACGCACTAGGGGCCACAGGTGGAAGCTGAGTGCCCAAATGAGCCACAGAGATATTAGAAAGAACTTTTTTAGTGTCAGAGTGGTTGACAAATGGAATGCATTAGGAAGCGATGTGGTGGAGGCTGACTCCATACACAGTTTCAAATGTAGATATGATAGAGCCCATTAGGCTCAGGAAACTGTACACCTGTTGATTGACGGTTGAGAGGCGGGACCAAAGAGCCAGAGCTCAACCCCCGCAAGCACAACTAGGTGAGTACAACTAGGTGAGTACATAACTACCAGCAACGAATCTCTACAGGGGTCCTCATTAACTACCAGCAACGAGTCATCAACAGGGCCCACATTAACTACCAGCAACGAGTCATCAATAGGGTCCAACATTAACTACCAGCAACGAGTCATCAACAGGGGTCCTCATTAACTACCAGCAACGAGTCATCAACAGGGGCCACATTAACTACTATCAACTAGTATCACAGGGCCCACATTAACTACCAGCAATGAGTCATTAACATGGGCTAACATTAACTACCAGCAATGAGTAATCAACAGGAGCCCACATTAACTACCAGCAATAACTCATCATTAGAGGCCCACATTAACTACCAGCGACAAGTCTTCAACAGGGACCCACATTAACTACCATCAACTTGTCATCAACAGGGGCCCACATTAACTACCATCATCGAGTCATCAACAAGGGCCAACAATAACTACCAGCAACGAGTCATCAACAAGGGCCCACATTAACTACCACCATCGAGTCATCAACTGGGGCACACATTAACTACTAGCAACGAGTCATGAACAGGGGCACACTTTAACTACCAGCAACTAGTCATCATCAGGGGCCCACATTAACTACCAGCAACGAGTCATCAACAGTGGCCCACATTAACTTCCAGCACCGAGTCATCTTCAGGGGCCCACATTAACTACCAGCAACAAATCTTCAACAGGGGCCGATATTAACTACCAGCAACGAGTCATCAACATGGGCCCACTTTAACTACCAGCAACAAGTCATCAACGGAGGCGCACAATAACTAAAAGCAACAAGTCATCAACAGGGGCCCACATTAACTACCAGCAACAAGTTATCAACAGATGCCCACATTAACTACCAGCAATGAGTTATCATTAGAGGCCCACATTAACTACCAGCAACGAGTCATCAACAGGGCCCACATTAACTATCAGCAACGAGTCATCAACAGGTGCCAACATTAACTGCTAGCAACGAGTCATCAACAGGGGCCCACATTAACTACCATCAACGAGTTGTCAACAGTGGCCCACATTAACTACCATCAACGAGTTATCAACAGGGGGCCACATTAACTACCATGAACTAGTCATCAATAGGGTCCCATATTAACTACCAGCAATGAGTCATTAACAAGGGCTAACATTAACTACCAGCAACGAGTCATCAACAGGAGCCCACATTAACTACCATCAACTAGTTAGCAACAGGGGCCCACATTAACTACAACCAACGAATCTTCAACAGGGGTCCACATTAACTACCAGCAACGAGTCATCAACAGGGGCCCATATTAACTACCAGCAATGAGTCATCATTAGAGGCTCACATTAACTACCAGCAACAAGTCTTCAACAGGGGCCCACATTTAACTACCAGCAATGAGTCATTAACAGGGGCTAACATTAACTACCAGCAACGAGTCATCAACACGAGCCCACATTAACTACCAGCAATGAGTCATCATTAGAGGTCCACATTAATTATCAGCAACGAGTCATCAACAGGGGCCAACATTAACTACCAGCAACGAGTCATTAACATTGGCCCACATTAACTACCACCAACGAGTCATCAACTGGGGCACACATTAACTACCAGCAACGAGTCATGAACAGGAGCCCACATTAACTACCAGCAACGAGTCATCAAGAGGGGCCCACATTAACTACCAGCAACGAGTCATCAACAGGTGGACCCACATTAACTACCACCAACGAGTCATCTACAGGGACCCACATTAACTACCAGCAACTAGTCTTCAACAGGGGTCCACGTTATCTACCAGCAACAAGTCATCAACGGAGGCACACATTAACTAAAAGCAACAAGTCTTCAACAGGGGCCGACATTAACTACCATCAACTAGTCATCAACAGGCGTCCACATTAACTACCAGCAACGAGTCATCAACAGGGGCCCACATTAACTACCAGCAATGATTTTATGTTCAATGTAACAGGAATGGCATGAGTAGTTTCCACGTAATATCGTCACTAATGACCAATTAAACTGTAATCACCATTCATCCTGTAATGCTTTCAATTTGTGTTCAACTGTGAGAGGAAATTGCTGTGGTGCTGGTATTGAGAGTGTGGGAGCATGACCAATCGTGCTGACGTTACGAACGACAACATTTCCCAGCAGTTAAAGCAGAATAAGTAAAACGAATATTATAACCCAAGGTTTGTTTAGAAAAGAAACAAAATGATGGCTTACACTCGTGTGGAAAACTCAATAATTTTGTTTTAGGGGAAAATTGTTTTGAGATGAGCGCTATAGAGCCTCAACTTCATCACCCTCGCCTGTCTTCCTGTCACGTGTAGGTAAGGGATACACCTACACAGAGGTGTTAAGTGTAGATGACGGACATACCTTCAGTTAAAAGGGCAAAGTGTAGATAATGATACATGTACGCACACTGGTTTTAAGAGTTGTTAAGAGATACACACACACACACACACACACACACACACACACACACACACACACACACACACACCACACACACACACACACACACACACACCACACACACACACACACACACACACACACACACAACACACACACACACACACACACACTGACGAAAACGATAACAAATGCAGTGTTCCCACAGGACTATTATGTTATGAGGAAAGAGAGGGAAGGAAGAGGTGGTGGTGGTGTAGCTCTACTGGTAAGGAAAGGCTGGGGAGATTGAGGGGATGGTTATTCAAGACTGTGAAGGTTTCAGTGACTACATAGCAGGTACCATAACAAATGGAGGGAAGAAAATTATAGTCGTAGTCATATATAATCCACCACCAAATGACAAAAGACCTAGACAGGAATATGATAGGAACAACATGGCCACCATTAACATAATAGAAAGAGCAGCTTCTGTTGCTAGCAGGAATGGATCTGGACTACTAATTATGGGAGACTTCAACCATGGGAAGATAGATTGGAAGAACAGAGATCCGCATGGAGGATCAGAAACATGGAGAGCTAAGCTGCTGGATGTGGCAACAAGAAACTTTCTAAGCCAGCACGTCACGGATCCAACAGAATGAGAGGAGAAGATGAACCAGCAATGCTTGATTTGATATTTCTCTAAATGAGTGGGATATAAGGGAAGTTAAGATGGAAGCACCCTTGGGAATGAGTGACCACAGTGTATTGAACTTTAGTACCTGGTAGAGCTAGGAATTATCTCCCCCAAAAAGGAACTAGGAATCAAAAGGCTGGCATACCGCAAGGGGAATTATGAACAGATGAGGAGTTTCCTAAGTGAAATACCTTGGGACTCAGACCTCAGAGATAAGTCTGTACAGGGTATGATGGACTATGTTACCCAAAAGTGTCAGGAGGCAGTAAACAGGTTCATCCCCCCAAAGGGAAAAATCCGAGAAGCAACAGAAGAATCCATGGTATAATAGGGCATGTATGGAAGCGAAGAAACTGAACAAAAGGGCGTGGAAGAACTTCGGAATAACAGAACACCAGAAAGCAGAGAGAGATACCCAGAGAACCAGGAATGAGTACGTTAGGGAGAAGAGAAGCAGAGAAAAGTTTTGAAAATTGATATAGCAAACAAAGCCAAGACCGAACCAAAGCTGCTCCACAGTCACATCAGAAGGAAACAACAGTGAAAGAACAGGTATTGAAACTTAGAACAGGCGAGGAGGTATGCAGAGAATGACAAAGAGGTGTATGAAGAACTCAACAAAAGGTTCCAGGAGGTCTTCACAATAGAACAAGGTGAGGTCACTGTGTTAGGAGAAAGGGAAGTAAACCAGGCGGCCTTGGAAGAGTTCGAAATTACGAGAGGGGAGGTCAGGAGACACCTGCTGGATTGGATGTTAGAAAGGCTGTTGGGGCAGACGGGATCTCACCTTGGGTACTGAAAGAGTGTGCAGAGGCAATTTGCTTGCCACTCTCCATAGTGTATAGTANCCACATTAACTAAAAGCAACGAGTCATCAACAGGGGCCGATATTAACTACCAGCAACGAGTCATCAAGAAGGGCCAACATTAACTACCAGCAACAAGTCTTCAACAGAGGCCCACATAACTAATATCAACTAGTCATCAACAGGGGCCCACGTAAACTAACAGCAATGAGTCATTAATAGTGGCTAACATTAACTACCAGCAACGAGTCATCAACAGGAGCCACATAACTACAGCAACGAGTCATCAACAGGGGCCCACATTAACTACCAGCAACTAGTCAATAACAGGGGCCAACATTAACTACCAGCAACGAGTCATCTACAGGGGCCCACATTAACTGCCACCAACGAGTCATCAACTGGGGCACACATTAACTACCAGCAACGAGTCATCAACAGGGGCCCACATTAACTACCAGCAACGAGTCATCAACAAGGGCCAACATTAACTACCAGCAACGAGTCATCAATAGGGTCCCACATTAACTACCAGCAACGAGTCATCAACAGGGGTCCACATTAACTACCAGCAACGAGTCATCAACAGGGGCCCACATTAACTACCAGCAACGAGTCATCATCAGGGGCCAACATTAACTACCAGCAACGAGTAATCATCAGGGGCCTACATTAACTACCAGTAACAAGTCTTCAACAGGGCCCACATTAACTACAATCAACTAGTCATCAACAGGAGCCCACGTTAACTACCAGCAAGAAGTCATCAACGGTTTCGCACAATAACAAAAAGCAACAAGTCATCAACAGGGGCCCAGATTAACTACCAGCAACAAGTCTTGAACAGGGGCCCACATTAACTACTATAAACTAGTAATCAACAGGGTCCCACATTAACTACCACAAGAGTCATTAACATGGGCTAACATTAACTACCAGCAACGCGTTATCAACAGGAGCCCACATTAACTACCAGCAATGACTCATCATTAGAGGCCCACATTAACTACCAGCAACAAGTCTTCAACAGTGGCCCACATTAACTACCATCAACTTGTCATCAACAGGCGCTCACATTAACTACCATCAAGAGTCATCAACAGGGGCCAACATTAACTACCAGCAACGAGTCATCAACAAGGGCCCACATTAACTACCACCAACGAGTCATCAACGGGGGCACACATTAACTACTAGCAACAAGTCTTCAACAGGGGCCGACATTAACTACCAGCAACGAGTCATCAACATGGGCCCACGTTAACTACTTGCAGCAAGTCATTAACGGAGATGCACAATAACTAAAAACAACAAGTCATCAACAGGGGCCCACATTATCTACCAGCAATGAGTCATCAACAGGGGTCCACAATAAGTACTAGCAACGAGTCATCAACAGTGGCCCACATTAACACCAGCAACGCGTCATCTACAGGGGCCCACATTATCTACCAGCAACAAGTCTTCAACAGGGGTCCACATTAACTACCATCAATAGTCATCAACAGGTGCCCACTTATCTACCAGTAATGAGTCACTAATATGGGCTAATGTTAACTACCAGCAACGAGTTATCAACAGGATCCCACATTAACTTTCAGCAACGAGTTATCATTAGAGTCCCACATTAACTACCAGCAACGAGTCATCAACAGGGGCCCACATTAACTACCAGCAATGAGTCATTAACAGGGGCTAACATTAACTACCAGCAACGAGTTATCAACAGGAGCCCACATTAACTTCCAGCAATGAATCATCAACAGGGGCCAATATTAACTACCATCAATGAGTCATCAACAGGTGCCCACATTAACTATCAGCAACGAGTTGTCAACAGGGGCGCACATTAACTATCATCAACTTGTCATCAACAGGGGCCCACATTATCTACCATCAACGAGTCATCAACAGGGGCCAACATTAACTACCTGCAATGAGTCATCAGCACGGGCCAACATAACTACCACGAACGAGTCATCAACATGGGCCCACATTAAATACCCGCAACAAGTCTTCAACAGGGCCCACATTAACTACCATCAACTTGTCATCAACATGGCCCACATTAACTACCATCAACGAGTCATCAACTGAGGCACACATTAACTACTAGCAACGAGTCATCAACAGGGGCACACATTAACTACCAGCAACGAGTCATCAACAGGGGCCCGCATTAACTACCAGCAACAAGTCTTCAACAGGGGCCCAGATTAACTACAAGCAACGAGTCATCAACAGGGGCCCACATTGAGGAAGACAACAGTGAAGGAACAGGTGATTAAACTTAGGGTGGGCGAGGACAGGTACACAGAGAATGACAAAGAGGTGTGTGAAGAACTCAACAAAAGGTTCCAGGAGGTCTTTACAATAGAACAGGGAGATATCACGGCGCTGGGAGAGGTGGCAGCAAACCAGGTGACCTTGGATAGGTTCGAAATTACAAGAGATGAGGTCAAAAAGCACCTATTGGAGCTGGATGTGAGAAAAGCTGTTGGGCCGGATGGAATCTCGCCATGGGTATTGAAAGAGTGTGCAGGAGCACTTTGCTTACCACTCTCCATAGTGTATAGTAAGTCACTGGAAACGGGGGACCTACCAGAAATATGGAAGACTGCTAATGTAGTACCAATATACAAAAAGGGTGACAGACAAGAGGCACTGAACTACAGGCCAGTGTCCTTAACTTGTATACCATGCAAGGTGATGGAGAAGATTGTGAGAAAAAACCTAGTAACACATCTGGAGAGAAGAGACTTCGTGACAACCCATCAACATGGGTTCAGGGAGGGTAAATCTTGCCTTACAGGCTTGATAGAATTCTACGATCAGGTGACAAGAATTAAGCAAGAAAGAGAAGGGTGGGCGGACTGCATTTTTTTGGACTGTCGGAAAGCCTTTGACACAGTACCCCATAAAAGGTTGATGCATAAGCTGGAGAAACAGGCAGGAGTAACAGGTAGGGCGCTCCAGTGGATAAGGGAGTACCTAAGCAATAGGAAGCAGAGAGTTACAGTGAGGGGTGAGACCTCAGACTGGCGTGAAGTCACCAGTGGAGTCCCACAGGGCTCTGTACTTGGACCTATCCTGTTTCTGATATACGTAAATGATCTCCCAGAGGGTATAGACTCATTCCTCTCAATGTTTGCTGACGACGCCAAAATTATGAGAAGGATTAAGACAGAGGAGGACAGCTTGAGACTTCAAGAAGACCTGGACAAGCTGCAGGAATGGTCGAACAAATGGCTGTTAGAGTTTAACCCAAGCAAATGTAATGTAATGAAGATAGGGGTAGGAAGCAGGAGACCAGATACAAGGTATCATTTGGGAGATGAAATACTTCAAGAGTCAGAGAGAGAGAAAGACCTGGGGGTTGATATCACGCCAGACCTGTCCCCT
The DNA here is from genome assembly GCA_020271785.1 of Procambarus virginalis. Lineage (NCBI taxonomy): Eukaryota > Metazoa > Arthropoda > Malacostraca > Decapoda > Cambaridae > Procambarus > Procambarus virginalis. The sequence continues at coordinate 29,526 of WNGS01165129.1, read as the reverse complement.
GAAGCTCATATCAAGAGGATAACATCAGCAGCATATGCCAGGTTGGCTAACATAAGAACGGCCTTTAGAAACTTGTGTAAGGAATCTTTCAGAACATTATATACCACATATGTCAGACCAATCCTGGAGTATGCGGCTCCAGCATGGAGTCCCTATCTAGTCAAGCATAAGACTAAACTGGAAAAGGTTCAAAGGTTTGCCACCAGACTAGTACCCGAGCTGAGAGGTATGAGCTACGAGGAGCGACTGCAGGAATTAAACCTCACTTCGTTGGAAGACAGAAGAGTTAGGGGGGACATGATCACCACATTCAAGATTCTCAGGGGAATCGACAGGGTTGATAAAGACAGGCTGTTTAACACAAGGGGCACACGCACTAGGGGACACAGGTGGAAACTGAGTGCCCAAATGAGCCACAGAGATATTAGAAAGAACTTTTTTAGTGTCAGAGTGGTTGACAAATGGAATGCATTAGGAAGCGATGTGGTGGAGGCTGACTCCATACACAGTTTCAAGTGTAGATATGATAGAGCCCATTAGGCTCAGGAAACTGTACACCTGTTGATTGACGGTTGAGAGGCGGACCAAAGAGCCAGAGCTCAACCCCCGCAAGCACAACTAGGTGAGTACAACTAGGTGAGTACACAACCACCTCAAACACTAGTCATCAACAGGGGCCCAATTACTAACAGCAACAAGTCTTCAACAGGTTCCCACAATTAACTACCAACAAACAAATCTTCAACAGGGGGACCACATTACTACCATCAACTAGTCATCAACTGGGGGTCTAGATTAACTACCAGCAAACGAGTCATCAACAGGTGGGCCCCACATTACTACCACCAACGAGTCATCAACAGGGGGCCACATTAACTAAAAAGCAACGAGACATCAACAGGGGCCATATTAACACCAGCAACAAGTCTTCAACAGGGGGGGCCCAACATTAAGTACAACAACAAATCTTCAAACAGGGGACCACATTACTACCATCTCAATAGTCATCAACAGGGGCCCAGATTTAACTACCAGAAACGAGTTATCAAACAGGTGGGCCCACATTAACTACCAACAACGAGTCATCAAAAGGGGCCACATTAACTAAAACAACGAGTCATCAACAGGGGCCAATATTAACTACCAGCAACGAGTCATCAACAAGGGGCAACATTAACTACCAGCAACAAGTCTTCAACAGGGGGCCCACAATAACTAATAATCAATAGTCTTCAACAGGGGCCCACGTAACTAACATCAATGAGTCATAATAGTGGTAACATTAACTACCAGCAACGAGTCATCAACAGGAGCCCACATTAAATACCTGCAAAACGAGTCATCAAACAGGGGCCCACATTAACTACCAGCAACTAGTCAATAAAGGGGGGGGCAAACAAACATTAACACAGCAACGAGTCATCTACAGGGGCCACATTAACTGCCAGCAACGAGTATCAAATGGGGCCCACATTAACTACCAGCAACGAGTCATCAACAGTG
>WNGS01165129.1:8755-20886 GCA_020271785.1 Procambarus virginalis | reverse complement strand
GGGGCACACATAACTACCAGCACGAGTCATCAACAGGGGCCCACATTAACAACCAGCAACAATCTTCAACAGGGGCCAAGATTAACTACCAGCAACGAGTCATCAACAGGGCCCACATTAACTACCATCGACTAGTCATCAACAGGGGCCCACATTAACTAACAGCAACAGTCTTCAACAGGGGCCCACATTAACTACCAACAACAAATCTTGAACAGGGGACCACATTACTTACCACCAATTAGTCATCAACAGGGCCCAGATTAACTACCAGCAACGAGTCATCAACAGGTGGCCCACATTAACTACCACCAACGAGTCATCAACAGGGCACACATTAACTACAAGCAACGAGTCGTCAACAGGCGCCCACATTAACTACCAGCAACGAGTCATCAACAGGTGGCCCACATTAACTACCACCAAAGAGTCATCAACAGGGGCCCATATTAACTACCATCAACTAGTCATCAAAAAGAGCCCACATTAACTACCAGCAAAAAGTTCAAGAAGGGCCCACATTAACTACCAGCAACGAGTCATCAACAGGGGCCCACATTAACTGCCAGCAATGTGTCATCAACAGGTGGGCCCACATTAACTACGACCAAAGAGTCATCAACAAGGGCCCACATTAACTTCCAGCAACAAGTCATCAACGGAGGCTCACTTTTACTAAAAGCAACAAGTCATCAACAGGGGCCCACATTAACTACCAGCAACAAGTCTTCAAGAGGGGCCCACATTAACTACCATCAACTAGTCATCAACAGGGGCTCACATTAATGACCTGGGCCTGTTAATGACTCATTGCTGGTAGTTAATGTACTCACCTAGTTGTACTCACAACTAGATGAGTACAACTAGGTGAGTAGATTACCTTCCAGCAATGAGTCATAACAGGGGCTAACATTAACTACCAGCAACGAGCCATCAACAGGAGCCCACATTAACTATTAGCAACGAGTCATCAACAGGGGCCACATTAACTACCAGAAACGAGTCATCAACAGTGGCCCATTAACTACCAGCAACGAGTCATCAACAGGGGTCAACATTAACTACCAGCAACGAGTCATCAACAGGGGCACACATTAACTACAAGCAACGAGTCGTCAACAGGCGCCCACATTAACTACCAGCAACGAGTCATCAACAGGTGGGCCCACATTAACTACCACCAAAGAGTCATCAACAGGGGCCCATATTAACTACCATCAACTAGTCATCAAAAGGAGCCCACATTAACTACCAGCAAAAAGTCTTCAAGAAGGGCCCACATTAACTACCAGCAACGAGTCATCAACAGGGGCCCACATTAACTGCCAGCAATGTGTCATCAACAGGTGGGCCCACATTAACTACGACCAAAGAGTCATCAACAAGGGCCCACATTAACTTCCAGCAACAAGTCATCAACGGAGGCTCACTTTTACTAAAGCAACAAGTCATCAACAGGGGCCCACATTAACTACCAGCAACAAGTCTTCAAGAGGGGCCCACATTAACTACCATCAACTAGTCATCAACAGGGGCTCACATTAATGACCTGGGCCTGTTAATGACTCATTGCTGGTAGTTAATGTACTCACCTAGTTGTACTCACAACTAGATGAGTACAACTAGGTGAGTAGATTACCTTCCAGCAATGAGTCATTAACAGGGGCTAACATTAACTACCAGCAACGAGCCATCAACAGGAGCCCACATTAACTATTAGCAACGAGTCATCAACAGGGGCCCACATTAACTACCAGAAACGAGTCATCAACAGTGGCCACATTAACTACCAGCAACGAGTCATCAACAGGGGTCAACATTAACTACCAGCAACGAGTCATCAACAGGGGCACACATTAACTACCAGCAACGAGTCATCAACAGGAGCCCACATTAACTATTAGCAACGAGTCATCAACAGGGGCCCACATTAACTACCAGCAACGAGTCATCAACAGTGGCCACATTAACTACCAGCAACGAGTCATCAACAGGGGTCAACATTAACTACCAGCAACGAGTCATCAACAGGGGCACACATTAACTACCAGCAACGAGTCATCAACAGGCGCCCACATTAACTACCACCAACGAGTCATCAACAGGTGGCCCCACATTAACTACCACCAACGAGTCATCAACAGGTGGGCCCACATTAACTACCAGCAACGAGTCATCAACAGGTGGGCCCACATTAACTACCACCAAAGAGTCATCAACAGGGCCCCACAATAACTACCAGCAATGAGTCATTAACTGGGGCTAACATTAACTACCAGCAACGAGTCATCAACAGGGGCTAACATTAACTACCAGCAACGAGTCATCAACAGGGGCCAACATTAACTACCACCAACGAGTCATCAACAGGGCCCACATTAACTACCAGCAACAAGTCTTCAACATGGGACCACATTAACTACCATCAACTTGTCATCAACAGGGGCCCTCATTAACTACCATCAACGAGTCATCAACAGGGGCCAACATTAACTACTTGCAACGAGTCATCAACAGGGGCCAACATTAACTACCACCAACGAGTCATCAACATGGGCCAACATTAACTACCAGCAACATATCTTCAACAGGGGCCCACATTAACTACCATCAACGAGTCATCAACAGGGGCCAACATTAACTACCTGCAACGAGTCATCAACAAGGGCCCACATTAACTACCACCAACGAGTCATCAACTGGGGCACACATTAACTACTAGCAATGAGTCATCAACAGGGGCACACATTAACTACCAGCAACGAGTCATCAACAGGGGCCCACATTAACAACCAGCAACAATTCTTCAACAGGGGCCAAGATTAACTACCAGCAACGAGTCATCAACAGGGGCCCACATTAACTACCATCGACTAGTCATCAACAGGGGCCCACATTAACTAACAGCAACAAGTCTTCAACAGGGGCCCACATTAACTACCAACAACAAATCTTGAACAGGGGACCACATTACTTACCACCAATTAGTCATCAACAGGGGCCCAGATTAACTACCAGCAACGAGTCATCAACAGGTGGGCCCACATTACTACCACCAACGAGTCATCAACAGGGGCACACATTAACTACAAGCAACGATTCGTCAACAGGCGCCCACATTAACTACCAGCAACGAGTCATCAACAGGTGGGCCCACATTAACTACCACCAAAGAGTCATCAACAGGGGCCCATATTAACTACCATCAACTAGTCATCAAAAGGAGCCCACATTAACTACCAGCAAAAAGTCTTCAAGAAGGGCCCACATTAACTACCAGCAACGAGTCATCAACAGGGGCCCACATTAACTGCCAGCAATGTGTCATCAACAGGTGGGCCCACATTAACTACGACCAAAGAGTCATCAACAAGGGCCCACATTAACTTCCAGCAACAAGTCATCAACGGAGGCTCACTTTTACTAAAAGCAACAAGTCATCAACAGGGGCCCACATTAACTACCAGCAACAAGTCTTCAAGAGGGGCCCACATTAACTACCATCAACTAGTCATCAACAGGGGCTCACATTAATGACCTGCCTGTTAATGACTCATTGCTGGTAGTTAATGTACTCACCTAGTTGTACTCACAACTAGATGAGTACAACTAGGTGAGTAGATTACCTTCCAGCAATGAGTCATTAACAGGGGCTAACATTAACTACCAGCAACGAGCCATCAACAGGAGCCCACATTAACTATTAGCAACGAGTCATCAACAGGGGCCCACATTAACTACCAGCAACGAGTCATCAACAGTGGCCACATTAACTACCAGCAACGAGTCATCAACAGGGGTCAACATTAACTACCAGCAACGAGTCATCAACAGGGCACACATTAACTACCAGCAACAAGTCTCAACATGGGACCACATTAACTACCATCAACTTGTCATCAACAGGGGCCCTCATTAACTACCATCAACGAGTCATCAACAGGGGCCAACATTAACTACTTGCAACGAGTCATCAACAGGGGCCACATTAACTACCACCAACGAGTCATCAACATGGGCCAACATTAACTACCAGCAACATATCTTCAACAGGGGCCCACATTAACTACCATCAACGAGTCATCAACAGGGGCCAACATTAACTACCTGCAACGAGTCATCAACAAGGGCCCACATTAACTACCACCAACGAGTCATCAACTGGGGCACACATTAACTACTAGCAATGAGTCATCAACAGGGGCACACATTAACTACCAGCAACGAGTCATCAACAGGGGCCCACATTAACAACCAGCAACAATTCTTCAACAGGGGCCAAGATTAACTACCAGCAACGAGTCATCAACAGGGGCCCACATTAACTACCATCGACTAGTCATCAACAGGGGCCCACATTAACTAACAGCAACAAGTCTTCAACAGGGCCCACATTAACTACCAACAACAAATCTTGAACAGGGGACCACATTACTTACCACCAATTAGTCATCAACAGGGCCCAGATTAACTACCAGCAACGAGTCATCAACAGGTGGGCCCACATTAACTACCACCAACGAGTCATCAACAGGGGCACACATTAACTACAAGCAACGAGTCGTCAACAGGCGCCCACATTAACTACCAGCAACGAGTCATCAACAGGTGGGCCCACATTAACTACCACCAAAGAGTCATCAACAGGGGCCCATATTAACTACCATCAACTAGTCATCAAAAGGAGCCCACATTAACTACCAGCAAAAAGTCTTCAAGAAGGGCCCACATTAACTACCAGCAACGAGTCATCAACAGGGGCCCACATTAACTGCCAGCAATGTGTCATCAACAGGTGGGCCCACATTAACTACGACCAAAGAGTCATCAACAAGGGCCCACATTAACTTCCAGCAACAAGTCATCAACGGAGGCTCACTTTTACTAAAAGCAACAAGTCATCAACAGGGGCCCACATTAACTACCAGCAACAAGTCTTCAAGAGGGGCCCACATTAACTACCATCAACTAGTCATCAACAGGGGCTCACATTAATGACCTGGGCCTGTTAATGACTCATTGCTGGTAGTTAATGTACTCACCTAGTTGTACTCACAACTAGATGAGTACAACTAGGTGAGTAGATTACCTTCCAGCAATGAGTCATTAACAGGGGCTAACATTAACTACCAGCAACGAGTCATCAACAGGAGCCCACATTAACTATTAGCAACGAGTCATCAACAGGGGCCCACATTAACTACCAGCAACGAGTCATCAACAGTGGCCACATTAACTACCAGCAACGAGTCATCAACAGGGGTCAACATTAACTACCAGCAACGAGTCATCAACAGGGGCACACATTAACTACCAGCAACGAGTCATCAACAGGAGCCCACATTAACTATTAGCAACGAGTCATCAACAGGGGCCCACATTAACTACCAGCAACGAGTCATCAACAGTGGCCACATTAACTACCAGCAACGAGTCATCAACAGGGGTCAACATTAACTACCAGCAACGAGTCATCAACAGGGGCACACATTAACTACCAGCAACGAGTCATCAACAGGCGCCCACATTAACTACCACCAACGAGTCATCAACAGGTGGGCCCACATTAACTACCACCAAAGAGTCATCTACAGGGGCCCACATTAACTACCAGCAACGAGTCATCAACAGGTGGGCCCACATTAACTACCACCAAAGAGTCATCAACAGGGCCCCACAATAACTACCAGCAATGAGTCATTAACTGGGGCTAACATTAACTACCAGCAACGAGTCATCAACAGGGGCTAACATTAACTACCAGCAACGAGTCATCAACAGGGGCCAACATTAACTACCACCAACGAGTCATCAACAGGGGCCCACATTAACTACCAGCAACAAGTCTTCAACATGGGACCACATTAACTACCATCAACTTGTCATCAACAGGGGCCCTCATTAACTACCATCAACGAGTCATCAACAGGGGCCAACATTAACTACTTGCAACGAGTCATCAACAGGGGCCAACATTAACTACCACCAACGAGTCATCAACATGGGCCAACATTAACTACCAGCAACATGTCTTCAACAGGGGCCCACATTAACTACCATCAACGAGTCATCAACAGGGGCCAACATTAACTACCTGCAACGAGTCATCAACAAGGGCCCACATTAACTACCACCAACGAGTCATCAACTGGGGCACACATTAACTACTAGCAATGAGTCATCAACAGGGGCACACATTAACTACCAGCAACGAGTCATCAACAGGGGCCCACATTAACAACCAGCAACAATTCTTCAACAGGGGCCAAGATTAACTACCAGCAACGAGTCATCAACAGGGGCCCACATTAACTACCATCGACTAGTCATCAACAGGGGCCCACATTAACTAACAGCAACAAGTCTTCAACAGGGGCCCACATTAACTACCAACAACAAATCTTGAACAGGGGACCACATTACTTACCACCAATTAGTCATCAACAGGGGCCCAGATTAACTACCAGCAACGAGTCATCAACAGGTGGGCCCACATTAACTACCACCAACGAGTCATCAACAGGGGCACACATTAACTACAAGCAACGAGTCGTCAACAGGCGCCCACATTAACTACCAGCAACGAGTCATCAACAGGTGGGCCCACATTAACTACCACCAAAGAGTCATCAACAGGGGCCCATATTAACTACCATCAACTAGTCATCAAAAGGAGCCCACATTAACTACCAGCAAAAAGTCTTCAAGAAGGGCCCACATTAACTACCAGCAACGAGTCATCAACAGGGGCCCACATTAACTGCCAGCAATGTGTCATCAACAGGTGGGCCCACATTAACTACGACCAAAGAGTCATCAACAAGGGCCCACATTAACTTCCAGCAACAAGTCATCAACGGAGGCTCACTTTTACTAAAAGCAACAAGTCATCAACAGGGGCCCACATTAACTACCAGCAACAAGTCTTCAAGAGGGGCCCACATTAACTACCATCAACTAGTCATCAACAGGGGCTCACATTAATGACCTGGGCCTGTTAATGACTCATTGCTGGTAGTTAATGTACTCACCTAGTTGTACTCACAACTAGATGAGTACAACTAGGTGAGTAGATTACCTTCCAGCAATGAGTCATTAACAGGGGCTAACATTAACTACCAGCAACGAGCCATCAACAGGAGCCCACATTAACTATTAGCAACGAGTCATCAACAGGGGCCCACATTAACTACCAGCAACGAGTCATCAACAGTGGCCACATTAACTACCAGCAACGAGTCATCAACAGGGGTCAACATTAACTACCAGCAACGAGTCATCAACAGGGGCACACATTAACTACCAGCAACGAGTCTTCAACAGGGCCCACATTAACTACCAGCAACGAGTCATCAACAGGGGCCCACATTAACTACCACCAACGAGTCATCAACAGGGGCCAACATTAACTACTTGCAACGAGTCATCAACAGGGGCCAACATTAACTACCACCAACGAGTCATCAACATGGGCCAACATTAACTACCAGCAACATATCTTCAACAGGGGCCCACATTAACTACCATCAACGAGTCATCAACAGGGGCCAACATTAACTACCTGCAACGAGTCATCAACAAGGGCCCACATTAACTACCACCAACGAGTCATCAACTGGGGCACACATTAACTACTAGCAATGAGTCATCAACAGGGGCACACATTAACTACCAGCAACGAGTCATCAACAGGGGCCCACATTAACAACCAGCAACAATTCTTCAACAGGGGCCAAGATTAACTACCAGCAACGAGTCATCAACAGGGGCCCACATTAACTACCATCGACTAGTCATCAACAGGGGCCCACATTAACTAACAGCAACAAGTCTTCAACAGGGGCCCACATTAACTACCAACAACAAATCTTGAACAGGGGACCACATTACTTACCACCAATTAGTCATCAACAGGGGCCCAGATTAACTACCAGCAACGAGTCATCAACAGGTGGGCCCACATTAACTACCACCAACGAGTCATCAACAGGGGCACACATTAACTACAAGCAACGATTCGTCAACAGGCGCCCACATTAACTACCAGCAACGAGTCATCAACAGGTGGGCCCACATTAACTACCACCAAAGAGTCATCAACAGGGGCCATATTAACTACCATCAACTAGTCATCAAAAGGAGCCCACATTAACTACCAGCAAAAAGTCTTCAAGAAGGGCCCACATTAACTACCAGCAACGAGTCATCAACAGGGGCCCACATTAACTGCCAGCAATGTGTCATCAACAGGTGGGCCCACATTAACTACGACCAAGAGTCATCAACAAGGGCCCACATTAACTTCCAGCAACAAGTCATCAACGGAGGCTCACTTTTACTAAAAGCAACAAGTCATCAACAGGGCCCACATTAACTACCAGCAACAAGTCTTCAAGAGGGGCCCACATTAACTACCATCAACTAGTCATCAACAGGGGCTCACATTAATGACCTGGGCCTGTAATGACTCATTGCTGGTAGTTAATGTACTCACCTAGTTGTACTCACAACTAGATGAGTACAACTAGGTGAGTAGATTACCTTCCAGCAATGAGTCATTAACAGGGGCTAACATTAACTACCAGCAACGAGCCATCAACAGGAGCCCACATTAACTATTAGCAACGAGTCATCAACAGGGGCCCACATTAACTACCAGCAACGAGTCATCAACAGTGGCCACATTAACTACCAGCAACGAGTCATCAACAGGGGTCACATTAACTACCAGCAACGAGTCATCAACAGGGGCACACATTAACTACCAGCAACGAGTCATCAACAGGAGCCCACATTAACTATTAGCAACGAGTCATCAACAGGGGCCCACATTAACTACCAGCAACGAGTCATCAACAGTGGCCACATTAACTACCAGCAACGAGTCATCAACAGGGGTCAACATTAACTACCAGCAACGAGTCATCAACAGGGGCACATTAACTACCAGCAACGAGTCATCAACAGGCGCCCACATTAACTACCACCAACGAGTCATCAACAGGTGGGCCCACATTAACTACCACCAACGAGTCATCAACAGGTGGGCCCACATTAACTACCAGCAACGAGTCATCAACAGGTGGGCCCACATTAACTACCACCAAAGAGTCATCAACAGGGCCCCACAATAACTACCAGCAAGAGTCATTAACTGGGGCTAACATTAACTACCAGCAACGAGTCATCAACAGGGGCTAACATTAACTACCAGCAACGAGTCATCAACAGGGGCCAACATTAACTACCACCAACGAGTCATCAACAGGGGCCACATTAACTACCAGCAACAAGTCTTCAACATGGGACCACATTAACTACCATCAACTTGTCATCAACAGGGGCCCTCATTAACTACCATCAACGAGTCATCAACAGGGGCCAACATTAACTACTTGCAACGAGTCATCAACAGGGGCCAACATTAACTACCACCAACGAGTCATCAACATGGGCCAACATTAACTACCAGCAACATATCTTCAACAGGGGCCCACATTAACTACCATCAACGAGTCATCAACAGGGGCCAACATTAACTACCTGCAACGAGTCATCAACAGGGCCCACATTAACTACCACCAACGAGTCATCAACTGGGGCACACATTAACTACTAGCAATGAGTCATCAACAGGGGCACACATTAACTACCAGCAACGAGTCATCAACAGGGGCCCACATTAACAACCAGCAACAATTCTTCAACAGGGGCCAAGATTAACTACCAGCAACGAGTCATCAACAGGGGCCACATTAACTACCATCGACTAGTCATCAACAGGGGCCCACATTAACTAACAGCAACAAGTCTTCAACAGGGGCCCACATTAACTACCAACAAAAAATCTTGAACAGGGGACCACATTACTTACCACCAATTAGTCATCAACAGGGGCCCAGATTAACTACCAGCAACGAGTCATCAACAGGTGGGCCCACATTAACTACCACCAACGAGTCATCAACAGGGGCACACATTAACTACAAGCAACGAGTCGTCAACAGGCGCCCACATTAACTACCAGCAACGAGTCATCAACAGGTGGGCCCACATTAACTACCACCAAAGAGTCATCAACAGGGGCCCATATTAACTACCATCAACTAGTCATCAAAAGGAGCCCACATTAACTACCAGCAAAAAGTCTTCAAGAAGGGCCCACATTAACTACCAGCAACGAGTCATCAACAGGGGCCCACATTAACTGCCAGCAATGTGTCATCAACAGGTGGGCCCACATTAACTACGACCAAAGAGTCATCAACAAGGGCCCACATTAACTTCCAGCAACAAGTCATCAACGGAGGCTCACTTTTACTAAAAGCAACAAGTCATCAACAGGGGCCCACATTAACTACCAGCAACAAGTCTTCAAGAGGGGCCCACATTACTACCATCAACTAGTCATCAACAGGGGCTCACATTAATGACCTGGGCCTGTTAATGACTCATTGCTGGTAGTTAATGTACTCACCTAGTTGTACTCACAACTAGATGAGTACAACTAGGTTAAAGGTCTGCCTCTCTTGCGCGGTAGTTACGATTACGTAACATCAATAGAACTTAATTTCTTTTGATAATTGTCAAAGAAAAAAAATCTCACAGTACCAATCAGGATACCTGATCAACCAGGCGGATACCTGATCCACCAGGCTGTGACTCATACGTCAGGCTGTAGCAGCCGCGTCCAACAGCCTGTTGATCAGCCAGCAACCAGGAGGCCTGGTCGATGACCGGGCCGCGGGGACGCATAAGCCCGGAAGCACCTCAAGGTATCACTCAAGGTAAAGGTAACAACACACTACAAAGCTGATTTTATACTACACACCACAAATGCTGAATGTTTACTACCATCCATAAAGCTGAGTGTTTGTACTACCACACCACAAAGCTGAGTATGCTCTACCACCACACCACAACAACTGAGTGTTGTACCACAACAACACAAAGCTTCGTGCTTTACTGCCACACCACAAAGCTGAGTGCTCTACCACCCCACAAAGCTGAGTGCTGTTACACCACACAACAAAGCCGTGAGTGGTTGTACTACCACACCGCAAAGCTGAGTGCTGTTACACCACACCACAAGCTGAGTGCTGTACCACGACACACACAAAGCTGAGTGTTGTACCATCACCACAAATTTGAGTGTTGTACAACCACACCCTAAAATTGAGTACTTGTACCATCTCTCTACAAAGTTGAGGTGTTATACCAACAGACCGCAAAGCTGAGTGTTGTGCTATCACACCACAATGCTGTGTGTTGTATCAGCATACCACAAAGTTGAGCGTTGTACAACAACACTACAAAGCTGGGTGCTGTATCTCTACACCCCAAAGAAAAGCTGAGTGTTCTACCACCACCACAAAGATGAGTGTTGTACCACCACAAAGCTGAGTGCTAAACTACCACACACAGAGCTGAGTCCTGTACCACCATACCACAGAGCTGAGTGTTGTACCACCACGACACAAAGCTGATTGTTGTACTACCACACACACAAAGCTGAGTGTTGTACCACCACACCACAAAGCTGATTGTGTACCACAACACCACAAAGCTTAGTGCTGTACTACCACACCACAAAGCAAAACTGAGTGCTCTACAACAACCACAAAGCTGAGTGTTTGTACCATCACACCACTAAGCAAAATGTTGTACCACCACACCACAAAGCCTAGTGCTCTACCAGCTTTGTGCTCAAATCTGAAAGCCCCTACCACCACCACAAATCTTAATGCTCTACCATCCCTACATAGCTGAGTGCTATACCACCACACAACAAAGCTGAGTGTTCTAAAATCCCACTTCAAAGCTTAGTGCTCTACACCACCACAAAGCTGAGTGTTATAATACCACACCACAAAGCTTTGTGTCTGTACCAACCACCACATAGCTTTGAGTGGCTTTACTACCACAACCCACAACAACCTGAGTGCTCCTACCACCACACCACAAACCTGAGTGCTCAACCCCCACCATAAACCTGACTGCTGTACACCACTCAACAAAACTGAGTGTTGTACTACCACACCACAAGCTGAGTGGTCTACTACCACACCACAAAACTGAGTGTTGTACTTCTTAGTACTTCCCCACAGAAAGCTGAGTGTTCTACACCACTC
>WNGS01165128.1:0-19525 GCA_020271785.1 Procambarus virginalis | reverse complement strand
TCTTACCTCCAAATTGAATGCTCTAAGCTCCTTAACCTACTTAAGGTTCTGTCACTACTTCTTGGGGAGCAGATAGGGCACGCTCTCTCTTTGTATTCCTCTCTCATACTGTCTAAACTCGTATGGTTGCCCTGTTACTCTTCTGTCTCCTTCTACTATTTGCTGTCTTCATCCTTTGCACCATACTGGGTTGCGCCTCAGCTCTGGTGCTTTTCGTTCGACGCCTACCCAGCTTATATGTTGACACTGGCAATTCTGTCTCTCCAGGACCGCCAAGATCGTTACTGTCTTCGCTATCTTGCGCGGTCTTTACAACACCTCACTTCGCCTGTGTCGTGCTTTGACTTTTCCCTCCTGTAGTTCCTGTTCCCATTCACCACCTCCCTCTTTCTGTACGGTTTGTCTCGCCTGCAGCGTTCTCTTTTGTTTAGTATTACTAATATTTCTCATCGTGTGTTCCGTCCTTGTCCCCGTGGAATGTCCCCCTTCCTTAATATTGCAAATCCCTGACCCACATCACTAAAGCCTTTACCCCTCCTTCAGTTCTGAAACGCCTTTCCTTGAGCACTTTCTTTACACTCCGGCTCCGTTTCCATCTTCACCGATGGGTCTAAGTCTGTGGACGGTGTAGGCTACTCTTTGTTTTTTCTGACCGCACTTATATGTGTCGCCTACCTCCGGAGACTAGCATCTTCACAGCAGAAATTTTATGCTATTCTCTATGCTCTTCGTCTCCTACTTTCTTGTTGTCAATCCTCCTTTGTGGTGTAGTTGACTCTCGTAGTGCCCTCATGGCTCTAGGGTCCTTTATCCTGTCCATCCGGTGATCGAGATTCAACATTGGCTGTTTCTTATCTCCTAGTAATTTAAATCCGTAGAGTTTTGCTGGGTTCCCAGCCATGTTTGTGTTTCTTTAAATGAGCGTGTGGATGCTGCCACTAGAGAAGCTATCTGCTCTTGTCCCATCTCCATAAAGGTATTCCTTATTCCGACTTTTTCCCGGTATTCATTCCTCCATCCATGCCCGATGGCAGGGTTGTTGGTCGTCTGTTACTGGTAACAAACTGCGTACTCTTAAGCGTAGTATGTCCCCGTTGCCTTCCTCCTGCCACCGTAACCGGCGGTGGGAAACGGCTCTAGCAAGGTTGCGTATTGGCCATACACGCTTAACTCACAGTCACTTAATGGAGCGCCGCCCTGCTCCTTATTGTCCAAATTGCATTGTCCCTCTTACAGTCGTGCATATCCTTGTTGAATGTCCTGACTTCCAGGATGGTGGCTTGCTTTCCGGCCGTCCCTCGCGGTCACTTGTCCTTGATAGAATTCTTGGTGAATCGGATACTTTGATATTGTTCGCCTTATGCGTTTCTGTTCTCGTACTGGCATCCTTGGTGATATTTAGCGCCCTCTGATTATTCTGCACATTTGATGGTGATACATAGCCCTCCCGGTTTGGTGCCTTCTTTTGATAATTACTTACTCCACCCCCTTAAGAGCTCCCTCAATCCACCGCTTAAGGGCTCCCTCAACCCACCCCTTAAGGGCTATTGAGTGTTGTCGGCTCCCCTTGAATGTCTTCATTCACAGGTAGTTTCAGGGAAGAAGACCTCAGCACTTGAGAACGAAGTTCACAGGACCTACTTAAAGGAGCTACTGCAACTGCCTACTTATAGGACCCACTTAAGACACATATAAGGACCTACCTGGAGAAGGAGAGATGTCCCTGGAGGGTTCGGAGGAGGCGCGCTCTCCGATCTTGCGACGAAGAGCGTCCAGATCGAAGGGACTGTGGATGGTGTGGTCCACGCTGCGGCTCTTGCTTCTGTGGGAGACCAACCACTACATTAGGGCGTGGTTTGTGGGGCGTGGTTTGTGGGGCGTGGGTTGTGGGGCGTGGTTTGTGGGGCGTGGTTTGTGGGGCGTGGTTTGAGGGCGTGGTTTGTGAGGCGTTGTTTGAGGGCGTGGTTTGTGAGGCGTTGTTTGAGGGCATGGTTGTGGGATGAGGAGGCGGGCCAGCGCGAGGGAATACACGAGGGGACACACGAGGAAATGAACTAAGACGACAGGTGAAATAAGGAGTCACAAAAACAATAAAAGTGAACAATTACAAAATAAAACCAAAAAAAACCAATACTGTTGATCATAATGTACTAGTTTGCCATCAAATATATTCATTTTCTCTTCACAAGACGTTAGAGAAAATGAACTAAAATCTTCTTTCATCGCAAACTAATATATTTTGCGATCACATATAAGGAGAAAGCCACAGTGAACTCTGAGTAACAGCCAGTCAGCGTCACTGAGAACGGCGCACTAAACAGGAACTATTAAAACTCCTAACCAAGTATAATATATATATTATATAAATCTTTTAATACTGATTGGATGTTGTGTTGATGGAGTCAGCTGATGGCTGTGTGTTGTGGTGATGGAGTCAGCTGATGGCTGTGTTGTGGTGATGGAGTCAGCTGATGGCTGTGTGTTGTGGTGATGGAGTCAGCTGATGGCTGTGTTGTGGTGATGGAGTCAGCTGATGGCTGTGTTGTGGTGATGGAGTCAGCTGATGGCTGTGTTGTGGTGATGGAGTCAGCTGATGGCTGTGTGTTGTGGTGATGGAGTCAGCTGATGGCTGTGTTGTGGTGATGGAGTCAGCTGATGGCTGTGTTGTTGTGATGGAGTCAGCTGATGGCTGTGTGTTGTGTTGATGGAGTCAGCTGATGGCTGTGTGTTGTGTTGATGGAGTCAGCTGATGGCTGTGTTGTGTTGATGGAGTCAGCTGATGGCTGTGTTGTGTTGATGGAGCCATTGGAGATATGTACTAAATTCAGACCACTTTTTTGAAAACTAAATATAACACATTAGGGGCCACAGCTTTAAGCTCAACAAGCCACAATGTAACACAAACAAGGAACAACAGTGACAAGCTCAACAAGCCACAATGTAACACAAACAACAGTGACAAGCTCAACAAGCCACAATGTAACACAAACAACAGTGACAAGCTCAACAAGCCACAATGTAACACAAACAACAGTGACAAGCTCAACAAGCCACAATGTAACACAAACAAGGAACAACAGTGACAAGCTCAACAAGCCACAATGTAACACAAACAGGGAACAACAGTGACAAGCTCAACAAGCCACAATGTAACACAAACAGGGAACAACAGTGACAAGCTCAACAAGCCACAATGTAACACAAACAGGGAACAACAGTGACAAGCTCAACAACCCACAATGTAACACAAACAGGGAACAACAGTGACAAGCTCAACAAGCCACAATGTAACACAAACAGGGAACAACAGTGACAAGCTCAACAAGCCACAATGTAACACAAACAGGGAACAACAGTGACAAGCTCAACAAGCCACAATGTAACACAAACAAGGAACAACAGTGACAAGCTTAACAAGCCACAATGTAACACAAACAGGGAACAACAGTGACAAGCTCAACAAGCCACAATGTAACACAAACAGGGAACAACAGTGACAAGCTCAACAAGCCACAATGTAACACAAACAGGGAACAACAGTGACAAGCTCAACAAGCCACAATGTAACACAAACAAGGAACAACAGTGACAAGCTCAACAAGCCACAATGTAACACAAACAAGGAACAACAGTGACAAGCTCAACAAGCCACAATGTAACACAAACAAGGAACAACAGTGACAAGCTCAACAAGCCACAATGTAACACAAACAGGGAACAACAGTGACAAGCTCAACAAACCACAATGTAACACAAACAGGGAACAACAGTAACAAGCTCAACAAGCCACAATGTAACACAAACAACAGTGACAAGCTCAACAAGCCACAATGTAACACAAACAACAGTGACAAGCTCAACAAGCCACAATGTAACACAAACAAGGAACAACAGTAACAAGCTCAACAAGCCACAATGTAACACAAACAACAGTGACAAGCTCAACAAGCCACAATGTAACACAAACAAGGAACAACAGTAACAAGCTCAACAAGCCACAATGTAACACAAACAGGGAACAACAGTGTCAAGCTCAACAAGCCACAATGTAACACAAACAACAGTGACAAGCTCAACAAGCCACAATGTAACACAAACAGGGAACAACAGTGACAAGCTCAACAAGCCACAATGTAACACAAACAACAGTGTCAAGCTCAACAAGCCACAATGTAACACAAACAAGGAACAACAGTGTCAAGCTCAACAAGCCACAATGTAACACAAACAACAGTAACAAGCTCAACAAGCCACAATGTAACACAAACAGGGAACAACAGTGTCAAGCTCAACAAGCCACAATGTAACACAAACAACAGTGTCAAGCTCAACAAGCCACAATGTAACACAAACAACAGTGACAAGCTCAACAAGCCACAATGTAACACAAACAACAGTAACAAGCTCAACAAGCCACAATGTAACACAAACAAGGAACAACAGTGACAAGCTCAACAAGCCACAATGTAACACAAACAACAGTGACAAGCTCAACAAGCCACAATGTAACACAAACAAGGAACAACAGTGTCAAGCTCAACAAGCCACAATGTAACACAAACAACAGTGACAAGCTCAACAAGCCACAATGTAACACAAACAAGGAACAACAGTGACAAGCTCAACAAGCCACAATGTAACACAAACAAGGAACAACAGTGACAAGCTTAACAAGCCACAATGTAACACAAACAGGGAACAACAGTGACAAACTCAACAAGCCACAATGTAACACAAACAACAGTGACAAGCTCAACAAGCCACAATGTAACACAAACAACAGTGACAAGCTCAACAAGCCACAATGTAACACAAACAACAGTGACAAGCTCAACAAGCCACAATGTAACACAAACAACAGTGACAAGTTCAACAAGCCACAATGTAACACAAACAGGGAACAACAGTGACAAGCTCAACAAGCCACAATGTAACACAAACAAGGAACAACAGTGACAAGCTCAACAAGCCACAATGTAACACAAACAAGGAACAACAGTGACAAGCTCAACAAGCCACAATGTAACACAAACAGGAACAACAGTGTCAAGCTCAACAAGCCACAATGTAACACAAACAAGGAACAACAGTGACAAGCTCAACAAGCCACAATGTAACACAAACAACAGTGACAAGCTCAACAAGCCACAATGTAACACAAACAGGGAACAACAGTGACAAGCTCAACAAGCCACAATGTAACACAAA
Organism: Procambarus virginalis; assembly: GCA_020271785.1. NCBI lineage: Eukaryota > Metazoa > Arthropoda > Malacostraca > Decapoda > Cambaridae > Procambarus > Procambarus virginalis. The sequence goes on along the minus strand of WNGS01165128.1, from coordinate 14,317 downwards.
CAAGAACAACAGTAACAAGCTCAACAAGCCACATGTAGCACAAACAGGGAACAACAGTGACAAGCTCAACAAGCCACAATGTAACACAAACAAGGAACAACAGTGACAAGCTCAACAAGCCACAATGTAACACAAACAGGGAACAACAGTGACAAGCTCAACAAGCCCAATGTAACACAAACAGGGAACAACAGTGACAAGCTCAACAAGCCACAATGTAACACAAACAAGGAACAACAGTGACAAGCTCAACAAGCCACAATGTAACACAAACAACAGTGACAAGCTCAACAAGCCACAATGTAACACAAACAGGGAACAACAGTGACAAGCTCAACAAGCCACAATGTAGCACAAACAGGGAACAACAGTGACAAGCTCACAAGCCACAATGTAACACAAACAGGAACACAGTGACAAGCTCAACAAGCCACAATGTAACACAAACAGGGAACAACAGTGACAAGCTCAACAAGCCACAATGTAACACAAACAAGGAACAACAGTGACAAGCTCAACAAGCCACAATGTAACACAAACAACAGTGTCAAGCTCAACAAGCCACAATGTAACACAAACAGGGAACAACAGTGTCTATCTCAACAAGCCACAATGTAACACAAACAGGGAACNAGTTATGTCCTTATGTGTGTGGAAGCGTGTTGAACAGTCCTCGGGCCTCTGATGTTGATAGTTCTTTCTGAACACTGTGAGGGGTGGCCAGTTATTCCCTTATGTGTATGGACGCGTGTTGATCAGTCTCGGGCCTCTGATGTTGATAGTTCTCTCTTGAACACTGTGAGGGGTCGGCCAGTTATGCCCCTTATGTGTAGTGGAAGCGTGTTGAACAGTCTCGGCCTCTGATGTTGATAGTTCTCTCTTGAACATTGTGAGGGGTCGGCCAGTTATGTCCCTTATGTGTAGTGGAAGCGTGTTGAACAGTCTCGGGCCTCTGATGTTGATAGTTCTCTCTTGAACACTGTGAGGGTCGGCCAGTTATGCCCCTTATGTGTAGTGGAAGCGTGTTGAACAGTCTCGGGCCTCTGATGTTGATAGTTCTCTCTTGAACACTGTGAGGGGTCAGCCAGTTATGTCCCTTATGTGTAGTGGAAGCGTGTTGAACAGTCTCGGGCCTCTGATGTTGATAGTTCTCTCTTGAACACTGTCAGGGGTCGGCCAGATATGTCCCTTATGTTTAGTGGAAGCGTGTTGAATAGTCTCGGGCCTCTGATGTTGATAGAGTTCTCTCTCAGAGTACTGTTGCACCTCTGCTTTTCAACGGGGGTATTCTGCACATCCTGCCATGTCTTCTGGTCTCATGTGGTGTTATTTCTGTGTGCAGGTTTGGGACCAGCCCCTCTAATATTTTCCACGTGTAAATGATTATGTATCTCTCCGCCTGCGCTCAAGGGAGTACAGATTTAGGCTCTTTAGTCGGTCCCAATAGTTTAGATGTTTTACTGAGTGGATTCTAGCAGTAAAGGATCTATGCACGCTCTCCAGGTAAGCAATTTCTCCAGCTGTGAAAGGGGCTGTCATTGTGCAGCAGTACTCCACTCTGGAGAGCACAAGCGTCTTGAAGAGTGTCATCATCGGTATAGCATCTCTAGTGTGAAAAGTTCTTGTTATCCAACCTGTCATTTTTCTTGCAGTTGTGACGGCTACTTTATTGTGTTCTTTAAAGGTAAGGTCTTCCGACATGAGTACACCCAGATCCTTTACATTGCCTTTTCGTTCTATGTTATGATTTGCCTGAGTTTTGTACGTGGTTTCCGTTTTATATTTTCATTTTTTCCATAGCGCATGAGCTGAAACTGATCTTCGTTAAACACCATATTATTTTCTGTAGCCCATAGAAAGACCTGATCTACATCTGATTGAAGGTTTGCCGTGTCCTCTATGTTGCCTACTCTCATGAAGATCCTAGTGTCATCTGCAAAGGATGATACAGTGCTATAGGTTGTGTTCTTGTCTATGTCCGATATGAGGATGAGAAAAAGTACTGGAGCAAGCACAGTACCCTGGGGGACTGAGCTCTTCACGGTTGATGGGCTGGATTTTATTTTGTTGACATTACACATTGGGTTCTGTTAGTCAGGAAATTGTAGATCCATCTGCCTATTTTTCCGGTAATTCCTTTTGAACGCATTTTATGTGCAATAACACCATGGTCACATTTATCAAAAGCTTTTGCGAAATCTGTGTAAATTACATCAGGGTTTTGTTTGTCTTCCATAGTATCTAATGCCATATCATAGTGGTCCAGCAACTGTGACAGGCAAGAGCGCCCTGTTCTGAAACCATGTTGTCCGGGGTTATGGAGATGCTGTGATTCCATGTATTTTGTGATCTTACTTCTTAGCACTCTCTCAAATTTTTTATGATATGCGATGTTAGTGCTATCGGTCTGTAATTTTTTGCCTCTGCCTTATTCCCTCCTTTATGAAGTGGTGCTATCTCTGCTGTTTTTAGTATATCAGGAATAACGCCAGTATCTAGGCTTTGTCTCCACAGAATGTGAAGGGCCTGCGATAGTGGTTTTTTACAGTTCTTGATGAATATGGAGTTCCAAGAATCGGGGCCTGGTGCGGAGTGCATAGGCATACTGTTTATGGCTTCTTCAAACTCCAGTGGGGATAGGGTGACGTCTGATATATGATTTGATGTTGGTATCATATCCATGAAAAATTCATTTGGGTTATCAATCTAGTGCGTTTAATGGCTCGCTGAAGACAGAGTCGTATTGCTTCCTCAGTAACTCGCTCATTTCTTTGTTGTCATCGGTGAAAGTTCCATCTTCCTTTCGCAGGGGCCCGATACTAGATGTGGTTTTTGATCTTGATTTTGCATAGCAGAAAAAATATTTCGGATTTCTCTTTATTTCACTGATGGCCTTTTGCTCTCTTTGTCTCTCCTGCGTTTTGTATGATTCTTGTAGCTTGAGTTCAATTGTTTCTATTTCTCTACCTAACCTTCTTCGCCGTTCTTGAGACAGGGTGCGACTCTCAAGTTGTTCCACGATTCGTTTTCTTCGCCTATATAGGGAACGACGTTCCCGTTCCAATCTGCATCTCTTCCTCTTTTTTCTTAGGGGTATACGGTTTGAACATATTTCTAGTGCTACTGAGCTTATATTTTCCAGGCACTGGTTCAGGTTTGCATTTCCTAGCTGTTCTTCCCAGTTTATTTCTGTGAAGTCCTGGTTTATTTGCTCCCAGTTTATCTGTTTATTATTGAAGTTGAATTTGCTGAAATCTCCTCCACCGGGAATCTGGACTGGTTTTGAAGGTCTATTCCCCATGCTTGTCATAACTTCAATTAAGTTGTGATCTGAGTAACAGGTATTTGTAATCATTATGTTCCTGATCAATTCATCATTATTAGTGAAAATGAGGTCCAGCGTGTTCTCCTTCCTGGTTGGTTCTACTATTTGCTGGTTTAAGGCAAACCTGTCGCACATCCGTAGCAGGTCATTTGCATGTGCCTGTTCATTTAGGCTACTTCCTGGTATTCTTTCTGATATTACTGTATTAGCCAGGTGCTTCCATTTCAGGTGCCGTAGGTTGAAGTTGCCAAGCAGGATGATGTTCGAAGCTGGATTTGTGAGGTTTTACAAGCAGTGTTCTATTTTCATTAGTTGGTCTTTAAACTGCTGAGGGTTTGCCTCCGGTGACTTATATACACGGACAATAACTACATTTAGGATCTCTAATTTGATTATCAGCACTTCCACCATATCATTTGAGGTGTTTAGCAGCTCAGTACAAATGAGTGTGTCTTTGATGTAGAGGCTGACCCCACCCTGAAGCCGGTGTTTCCTATCACATCTGAAAAGATTGTACTCTGAGATCCATATTTCACCATCATGGTAGTCCTGTGTGTGGGTTTCTGTTAGGGCTGCAAGCACTGCATTTGCCTCATGGAGGAGACCATCTATAAAATGAACTTTGTTATATTTGCGTGTTTTTATACCTTGAATGTTGGCAAATATAAATGATGTTATCGTGGTAGTGGAAGTGCTGGATGCCTTACTTGGTGTTAATATCTGAGACTCTGGTAAGGAGGCCACTGTGTTTGCGTCCTCTCTAGCATTGGACCGAGTTGGTGGTAGAGTCTGGTCATTTTTAGCCATTTTTATCCTCTTGCTAAAAAATTATCCCGGTCGATGGAGTAGTGGCTGTTTTCATAGTGGCGGTTTGTCGGTTTCATTCGCCTGGTACCTCTTACATGAAAAGCTGGACATTCAGCATTGAAGCACTCTTTCCTGTCCAAAGAGTTCAGAGACCCTCCCAGCAAGCATTAGAAATATTGCTGGAACAAAGATGAATGTCTTCAAGTGGCATTTGGACAAGTTCTTACAAGAAGTGCCGGACCAACCAGGCTATAGTGGACACGTGGGCCTGCGGGCCGCTCCAAGCAACAGCCTGGTGGACCAAGTTATCACAAGTCAAGCCAGGGAGTAGAAGAGCTCCCAGAAGCTCATCCAGGTACATGGATGAGCACATGATGATTACAAGAAACTGTAAACAGCTTCCTGCCAGACAGAAGAAGCCGTGTCCACTCACAACTCCTCTAAGGCAAGGTTCCCTCACAGAGGCGAGGAATGAGTGGTGTTGAGCGGTGACATCCGGGACGGCAGTCATCTTCCAAGGCTTCCATAATGCATGTGTCAACGTCCAGTGTCTGGCCAGGGATGGGACCGAGACGCAGGTGGTCCGGTGTGATCCAGAACCCTTCATCCACACGTGGAGCCTCACCTCAGGTCCTTCATGACATTAACACACCTGCACTAGTCAGGTGTAGGTGATCATCAACACTGGCAGCCCGTCCTCATCAACACTGGCAGACCGTCCTCATCAACACTGGCAGACCGTCCTCATCAACACTGGCAGACCGTCCTCATCAACACGACCGTCCTCATCAACACTGACCGTCCTCATCAACACAGACCGTCCTCATCAACACAGACCGTCCTCATCAACACACCGTCCTCATCAACACTGACCGTCCTCATCAACACTGACCGTCCTCATCAACACTGACCGTCCTCATCAACACAGACCGTCCTCATCAACACAGACCGTCCTCATCAACACAGACCGTCCTCATCAACACAGACCGTCCTCATCAACACTGACCGTCCTCATCAACACTGACCGTCCTCATCAACACTGACCGTCCTCATCAACACAGACCGTCCTCATCAACACAGACCGTCCTCATCAACACAGACCGTCCTCATCAACACAGACCGTCCTCATCAACACAGACCGTCCTCATCAACACAGACCGTCCTCATCAACACAGACCGTCCTCATCAACACAGACCGTCCTCATCAACACAGACCGTCCTCATCAACACAGACCGTCCTCATCAACACAGACCGTCCTCATCAACACAGACCGTCCTCATCAACACAGACCGTCCTCATCAACACAGACCGTCCTCATCAACACAGACCGTCCTCATCAACACAGACCGTCCTCATCAACACAGACCGTCCTCATCAACACAGACCGTCCTCATCAACACAGACCGTCCTCATCAACACAGACCGTCCTCATCAACACAGACCGTCCTCATCAACACAGACCGTCCTCATCAACACAGACCGTCCTCATCAACACAGACCGTCCTCATCAACACAGACCGTCCTCATCAACACAGACCGTCCTCATCAACACAGACCGTCCTCATCAACACAGACCGTCCTCATCAACACAGACCGTCCTCATCAACACAGACCGTCCTCATCAACACAGACCGTCCTCATCAACACAGACCGTCCTCATCAACACAGACCGTCCTCATCAACACAGACCGTCCTCATCAACACAGACCGTCCTCATCAACACAGACCGTCCTCATCAACACAGACCGTCCTCATCAACACAGACCGTCCTCATCAACACAGACCGTCCTCATCAACACAGACCGTCCTCATCAACACAGACCGTCCTCATCAACACAGACCGTCCTCATCAACACAGACCGTCCTCATCAACACAGACCGTCCTCATCAACACAGACCGTCCTCATCAACACAGACCGTCCTCATCAACACAGACCGTCCTCATCAACACAGACCGTCCTCATCAACACAGACCGTCCTCATCAACACAGACCGTCCTCATCAACACAGACCGTCCTCATCAACACAGACCGTCCTCATCAACACAGACCGTCCTCATCAACACAGACCGTCCTCATCAACACAGACCGTCCTCATCAACACAGACCGTCCTCATCAACACAGACCGTCCTCATCAACACAGACCGTCCTCATCAACACAGACCGTCCTCATCAACACAGACCGTCCTCATCAACACAGACCGTCCTCATCAACACAGACCGTCCTCATCAACACAGACCGTCCTCATCAACACAGACCGTCCTCATCAACACAGACCGTCCTCATCAACACAGACCGTCCTCATCAACACAGACCGTCCTCATCAACACAGACCGTCCTCATCAACACAGACCGTCCTCATCAACACAGACCGTCCTCATCAACACAGACCGTCCTCATCAACACAGACCGTCCTCATCAACACAGACCGTCCTCATCAACACAGACCGTCCTCATCAACACAGACCGTCCTCATCAACACAGACCGTCCTCATCAACACAGACCGTCCTCATCAACACAGACCGTCCTCATCAACACAGACCGTCCTCATCAACACAGACCGTCCTCATCAACACAGACCGTCCTCATCAACACAGACCGTCCTCATCAACACAGACCGTCCTCATCAACACAGACCGTCCTCATCAACACAGACCGTCCTCATCAACACAGACCGTCCTCATCAACACAGACCGTCCTCATCAACACAGACCGTCCTCATCAACACAGACCGTCCTCATCAACACAGACCGTCCTCATCAACACAGACCGTCCTCATCAACACAGACCGTCCTCATCAACACAGACCGTCCTCATCAACACAGACCGTCCTCATCAACACAGACCGTCCTCATCAACACAGACCGTCCTCATCAACACAGACCGTCCTCATCAACACAGACCGTCCTCATCAACACAGACCGTCCTCATCAACACAGACCGTCCTCATCAACACAGACCGTCCTCATCAACACAGACCGTCCTCATCAACACAGACCGTCCTCATCAACACAGACCGTCCTCATCAACACAGACCGTCCTCATCAACACAGACCGTCCTCATCAACACAGACCGTCCTCATCAACACAGACCGTCCTCATCAACACAGACCGTCCTCATCAACACAGACCGTCCTCATCAACACAGACCGTCCTCATCAACACAGACCGTCCTCATCAACACAGACCGTCCTCATCAACACAGACCGTCCTCATCAACACAGACCGTCCTCATCAACACAGACCGTCCTCATCAACACAGACCGTCCTCATCAACACAGACCGTCCTCATCAACACAGACCGTCCTCATCAACACAGACCGTCCTCATCAACACAGACCGTCCTCATCAACACAGACCGTCCTCATCAACACAGACCGTCCTCATCAACACAGACCGTCCTCATCAACACAGACCGTCCTCATCAACACAGACCGTCCTCATCAACACAGACCGTCCTCATCAACACAGACCGTCCTCATCAACACAGACCGTCCTCATCAACACAGACCGTCCTCATCAACACAGACCGTCCTCATCAACACAGACCGTCCTCATCAACACAGACCGTCCTCATCAACACAGACCGTCCTCATCAACACAGACCGTCCTCATCAACACAGACCGTCCTCATCAACACAGACCGTCCTCATCAACACAGACCGTCCTCATCAACACAGACCGTCCTCATCAACACAGACCGTCCTCATCAACACAGACCGTCCTCATCAACACAGACCGTCCTCATCAACACAGACCGTCCTCATCAACACAGACCGTCCTCATCAACACAGACCGTCCTCATCAACACAGACCGTCCTCATCAACACAGACCGTCCTCATCAACACAGACCGTCCTCATCAACACAGACCGTCCTCATCAACACAGACCGTCCTCATCAACACAGACCGTCCTCATCAACACAGACCGTCCTCATCAACACAGACCGTCCTCATCAACACAGACCGTCCTCATCAACACAGACCGTCCTCATCAACACAGACCGTCCTCATCAACACAGACCGTCCTCATCAACACAGACCGTCCTCATCACACAGACCGTCCTCATCAACACAGACCGTCCTCATCAACACAGACCGTCCTCATCAACACAGACCGTCCTCATCAACACAGACCGTCCTCATCAACACAGACCGTCCTCATCAACACAGACCGTCCTCATCAACACAGACCGTCCTCATCAACACAGACCGTCCTCATCAACACCAGACCGTCCTCATCAACACAGACCGTCCTCATCAACACAGACCGTCCTCATCAACACAGACCGTCCTCATCAACACCAGACCGTCCTCATCAACACAGACCGTCCTCATCAACACTGGCAGACCGTCCTCATCAACACAGTCCGTCCTCATCAACACAGTCCGTCCTCATCAACACCAGACCGTCCTCATCAACACCAGACCGTCCTCATCAACACAGACCGTCCTCATCAACACAGACCGTCCTCATCAACACAGACCGTCCTCATCAACGGCAGACCGTCCTCATCAACACTGGCAGACCGTCCTCATCAACACAGACCGTCCTCATCAACACAGACCGTCCTCATCAACACAGTCCGTCCTCATCAACACAGACCGTCCTCATCAACACCAGACCGTCCTCATCAACACTGGCAGACCGTCCTCATCAACACAGTCCGTCCTCATCAACACAGTCCGTCCTCATCAACACTGGCAGACCGTCCTCATCAACACAGTCCGTCCTCATCACCTGGCAGACCGTCCTCATCAACACAGACCGTCCTCATCAACACAGTCCGTCCTCATCAACACAGACCGTCCTCATCAACACAGACCGTCCTCATCAACACAGACCGTCCTCATCAACACAGACCGTCCTCATCAACACAGACCGTCCTCATCAACACAGACCGTCCTCATCAACACAGACCGTCCTCATCAACACAGTCCGTCCTCAACACACAGTCCGTCCTCATCAACACAGACCGTCCTCATCAACACAGACCGTCCTCATCAACACAGACCGTCCTCATCAACCAGACCGTCCTCATCAACACAGACCGTCCTCATCAACACAGACCGTCCTCATCAACACAGACCGTCCTCATCAACACCAGACCGTCCTCATCAACACAGACCGTCCTCATCAACACAGACCGTCCTCATCAACACAGACCGTCCTCATCAACACAGACCGTCCTCATCACACAGACCGTCCTCATCAACACAGCCCGTCCTCATCAACACAGACCGTCCTCATCAACCAGACCGTCCTCATCAACACAGACCGTCCTCATAGATGTCATCATAATCTAGGAATATCTTCTCTTGAAATTATAATGACCATCATTATTAATATATACTGGAGAAACTACTATTTTTGGTTAAGTGTTTTTATTTATGAATGTGTCCTCTGACGACCCTGGCTTGAGGACGGTTTGTTGTGCTTAACAAGCCACAATGTAACACAAACAGGGAACAACAGTGTCAAGCTCAACAAGCCACAATGTAACACAAACAGGGAACAACAGTGACAAGCTCAACAAGCCACAATGTAACACAAACAAGGAACAACAGTGACAAGCTCAACAAGCCACAATGTAACACAAACAAGGAACAACAGTGACAAGCTCAACAAGCCACAATGTAACACAAACAACAGTGACAAGCTCAACAAGCCACAATGTAACACAAACAAGAACAACAGTGACAAGCTCAACAAGCCACAATGTAACACAAACAAGGAACAACAGTGACAAGCTCAACAAGCCACAATGTAACACAAACAAGGAACAACAGTGACAAGCTCAACAAGCCACAATGTAACACACAAACAAGGAACAACAGTGACAAGCTCAACAAGCCACAATGTAACACAAACAACAGTGACAAGCTCAACAAGCCACAATGTAACACAAACAGGGAACAACAGTGACAAGCTCAACAAGCCACAATGTAACACAAACAGGAACAACAGTGACAAGCTCAACAAGCCACAATGTAACACAAACAGGAACAACAGTGACAAGCTCAACAAGCCACAATGTAACACAAACAGGGAACAACAGTGACAAGCTCAACAAGCCACAATGTAACACAAACAGGAACAACAGTGACAAGCTCAACAAGCCACAATGTAACACAAACAGGAACAACAGTGACAAGCTCAACAAGCCACAATGTAACACAAACAGGGAACAACAGTGACAAGCTCAACAAGCCACAATGTAACACAAACAGGAACAACAGTGACAAGCTCAACAAGCCACAATGTAACACAAACAAGGAACAACAGTGACAAGCTCAACAAGCCACAATGTAACACAACAAGGAACAACAGTGACAAGCTCAACAAGCCACAATGTAACACAAACAGGGAACAACAGTGACAAGCTCAACAAGCCACAATGTAACACAACAACAGTGACAAGCTCAACAAGCCACAATGTAACACAAACAGGGAACAACAGTGACAAGCTCAACAAGCCACAATGTAACACAAACAAGGAACAACAGTGACAAGCTCAACAAGCCACAATGTAACACAAACAACAGTGTCAAGCTCAACAAGCCACAATGTAACACAAACAGGAACAACAGTGACAAGCTCAACAAGCCACAATGTAACACAAACAGGGAACAACAGTACAAGCTCAACAAGCCACAATGTAACACAAACAACAGTGTCAAGCTCAACAAGCCACAATGTAACACAAACAGGAACAACAGTGACAAGCTCAACAAGCCACAATGTAACACAAACAGGAACAACAGTGACAAGCTCAACAAGCCACAATGTAACACAAACAGGGAACAACAGTGACAAGCTCAACAAGCCACAATGTAACACAAACAGGGAACAACAGTGACAAGCTCAACAAGCCACAATGTAACACAAACAAGGAACAACAGTGACAAGCTCAACAAGCCACAATGTAACACAAACAGGGAACAACAGTGACAAGCTCAACAAGCCACAATGTAACACAAACAGGAACAACAGTGACAAGCTCAACAAGCCACAATGTAACAAACAGGAACAACAGTGACAAGCTCAACAAGCCACAATGTAACACAAACAACAGTGACAAGCTCAACAAGCCACAATGTAACACAAACAGGAACAACAGTGACAAGCTCAACAAGCCACAATGTAACACAAACAGGGAACAACAGTGACAAGCTCAACAAGCCACAATGTAACACAAACAACAGTGACAAGCTCAACAAGCCACAATGTAACACAAACAGGAACAACAGTGACAAGCTCAACAAGCCACAATGTAACACAAACAAGGAACAACAGTGACAAGCTCAACAAGCCACAATGTAACACAAACAGGAACAACAGTGACAAGCTCAACAAGCCACAATGTAACACAAACAAGGAACAACAGTGACAAGCTCAACAAGCCACAATGTAACACAAACAGGGAACAACAGTGACAAGCTCAACAAGCCACAATGTAACACAAACAGGGAACAACAGTGACAAGCTCAACAAGCCACAATGTAACACAAACAGGAACAACAGTGACAAGCTCAACAAGCCACAATGTAACACAAACAGGAACAACAGTGTCAAGCTCAACAAGCCACAATGTAACACAAACAGGGACAACAGTGACAAGCTCAACAAGCCACAATGTAACACAAACAGGAACAACAGTGACAAGCTCAACAAGCCACAATGTAACACAAACAGGAACAACAGTGACAAGCTCAACAGCCACAATGTAACACAAACAGGGAACAACAGTGACAAGCTCAACAAGCCACAATGTAACACAAACAAGGAACAACAGTGACAAGCTCAACAAGCCACAATGTAACACAAACAGGGAACAACAGTGTCAAGCTCAACAAGCCACAATGTAACACAAACAGGGAACAACAGTGACAAGCTCAACAAGCCACAATGTAACACAAACAAGGAACAACAGTGACAAGCTCAACAAGCCACAATGTAACACAAACAACAGTGTCAAGCTCAACAAGCCACAATGTAACACACAACAGTGACAAGCTCAACAAGCCACAATGTAACACAAACAACAGTGACAAGCTCAACAAGCCACAATGTAACACAAACAACAGTGACAAGCTCAACAAGCCACAATGTAACACAAACAGGAACAACAGTGACAAGCTCAACAAGCCACAATGTAACACAAACAGGGAACAACAGTGTCAAGCTCAACAAGCCACAATGTAACACAAACAGGAACAACAGTGACAAGCTCAACAAGCCACAATGTAACACAAACAAGGAACAACAGTGACAAGCTCAACAAGCCACAATGTAACACAAACAGGGAACAACAGTGTCAAGCTCAACAAGCCACAATGTAACACAAACAGGGAACAACAGTGACAAGCTCAACAAGCCACAATGTAACACAAACAGGGAACAACAGTGACAAGCTCAACAAGCCACAATGTAACACAAACAAGGAACAACAGTGACAAGCTCAACAAGCCACAATGTAACACAAACAAGGAACAACAGTGACAAGCTCAACAAGCCACAATGTAACACAAACAGGAACAACAGTGACAAGCTCAACAAGCCACAATGTAACACAAACAAGGAACAACAGTGACAAGCTCAACAAGCCACAATGTAACACAAACAGGAACAACAGTGACAAGCTCAACAAGCCACAATGTAACACAAACAAGGAACAACAGTGACAAGCTCAACAAGCCACAATGTAACACAAACAGGGAACAACAGTGACAAGCTCAACAAGCCACAATGTAACACAAACAAGGAACAACAGTAACAAGCTCAACAAGCCACAATGTAACACAAACAGGGAACAACAGTGACAAGCTCAACAAGCCACAATGTAACACAAACAGGGAACAACAGTGACAAGCTCAACAAGCCACAATGTAACACAAACAGGGAACAACAGTGACAAGCTCAACAAGCCACAATGTAACACAAACAGGGAACAACAGTAACAAGCTCAACAAGCCACAATGTAACACAAACAGGGAACAACAGTGTCAAGCTCAACAAGCCACAATGTAACACAAACAACAGTGACAAGCTCAACAAGCCACAATGTAACACAAACAACAGTACAAGCTCAACAAGCCACAATGTAACACAAACAGGGAACAACAGTGACAAGCTCAACAAGCCACAATGTAACACAAACAAGGAACAACAGTGACAAGCTCAACAAGCCACAATGTAACACAAACAAGGAACAACAGTGACAAGCTCAACAAGCCACAATGTAACACAAACAAGGAACAACAGTGACAAGCTCAACAAGCCACAATGTAACACAAACAGGGAACAACAGTGTCCCCCCCCCCCCCAAAAGATGTTCAGGCGGTGTTGATGGAGTGTTGTAAAAGTTGTGTTGCCAGTACTCACCTATCAGAGCATAGTTAACAGTGACCACAGAAATCTATATAAATAAAAATAGAAATGTTCGATTGTGCATAACCGCTAATCTCTGAAAGTTCTTCACCGATGCTTTGAAATTTTCACACAACGTTTCATTCGCATCCGAGCGGGTTTTTATATACATGCTATATAGATGTCACGTCTGTGACGGGAATAAACATGCTTTTTTTTAAAGTGTGTTTTTCATGTGTTTTTCATGTGAGGAAATCTTTGAACCCTCTTTACCGATTGCTTTGAAATTTTGACACAACGTTGCATTCGAATACGCACGTGTTTTTATATACCTACTATATACATGCCTCACCTGTGACAGGGAAAAACATGCGTGTTTTGAGAAACAGCGCCATCTGTTGGACGTATGAGCAACACACGCTGTAATCTCCGAAAGTTCTTCACCGATTGCATTAAAACTTTGACACAACATTCCATTCGAATACACTCTTGTTTTTATATACCTACTATATAGATGCCACACCTGTGACAGGTAAAAACATGTTTTTTTTAAATAGTGCCATCTGTTGCACATAACAATAACACACGCTATACTAAATATGTTACGATTCCATTTCAAAGTTTCTGATTGCATTGATAAATTTAATTTTCATAGATTTCGATTTATTTTCATTTTTATTTATTTTTTGTGTGACACTGCGTTGAAATTGAGGTGTGTTGTTTACCATACCGTTCATTTCGTAAGTATAGGTGCCACACCTGTGACAGGTAAAAACACTCTTTCTTTAAGAAACAGCGCCATCTGTTGCACA
>WNGS01165126.1:0-12927 GCA_020271785.1 Procambarus virginalis | reverse complement strand
ATAGATATATAGAGATATAGATAGATATATATAGATATATATAGAGATAGATAGAGATATATAGATATAGAGATATATGTATAAAGAGATAATATATATATCTAGAGAGATATATATAGAGAGAGATATATCTATATCGATAATCTATATCTATATCTATATATATCTATATATATCATAGCTATATCTATATAGATATATCTCTCGATTAATTATTATATCAATTTAAATAATACATTTACTAAATAATTACAAATACAATAAATAAATTTTCAAATAAAGTAATAACGTAAAGCTAATAAATTTTCAAATAAAGTTAGATAACTATACACACATACCAAAAGAATAGGGGTGGTAGGAGAAGAAAATATCAAAGTGTTCAGTGAGGATCCACAAGGTCTTCTCTGGTTCTTTATTTTCTTCTCTGAGAGCTATGGGTCCCTACACTTGCACCAGAGGTGGTACCCCTTGCTAGGTTTTTTAAAAAATATATAGTAGATATAATATAGATATAGTATATATAGTGAGTTAATATTATATAATGATAGATACTCTAGTTATATATAGAATATATATCATATTATATCTGCTACTTCTTCTTATCCAGATATCTCTCCCTATCTTCCGTATTCGTTCACTCATCTATCTACTCTCCCCCCCTACTATTCACTACGTTATATATTATATCATATATATGTCGTACCTAGTACGCCAGAACTCACTTTTTGGCCTACTATGCAATGCCCGCTATTTTCCTAATAAGCCAAGTTTTTCTGAATTAATATATTTTCTCTAATTTTTTTCTTATGAAATGATTAAGCTAACCCATTTCATTATGTATGAGGTCCATTTTTTTTCATTGGAGTTAAAATTAACGTAGATATATGACCGAACCTAACCAACCCTACCTAACCTTAACCTAACCTATCTTTATAGGTTAGGTTACGTTAGGTAGCCGAAAATGTTAGGTTAGGTTAGGTTAGGTAGGTTAGGTTGTCGAAAAAGAATTAATTCATGAAAACTTGGCCTATAGGCAAATCGGCCTTGCATAGTAGGCTGACAAGTGCGTTCTGGCTACTAGGTACGACATATATGAAGATATATATATATTATTATATATAATATATATATTATATATATATATATATATATATATATATATATACTTAGGAAGGCGAACACAGTTAGCATTGCGGCAGCTTATCCTCGACCAGTGCTACAGTGAATTAGTGAAGGAAATACTACCAGAATACCTAAGGAACTCCATTGGGATTCGTGATCCCAAATTTGTGGAAGGAGCTGTCGGTGGGACACACTCGCCAATTCACACACCCGACCAACTTTTCCAAACGACGGTAAAATGGCCCAATGGGATAGCCCCATAGTGGAGAACATCGCCAAAGCATTGCTGGACGTAGCTTCTCAGAAGGACAGAATGCGTCTCCATAGCTGTGCAAGCCCCCTATGCTGGGGACTTCCTGTCTGGCAGTCCCTAATTCCGCCTTGGGCACCCGCCTGGATCATCGGGCTCTAAGTATTGGTGTTGCTCTGGGCCTGCCGCCCCTATCTCCACCGAGCACCGGTGTATTTGCGCCAGGCACGGGCAGACCAATACGGCAGCCATGGTCTCATCTGTCGTAAGACACAGGGAAAGATTGCCAAACACGAGGCAGTCATGACATCATCAAGAGAAGATTGGCTACAGCTGGGTGTCCAGCACAAAGGGAACCCCAGTCGTGCAGACCTGACAACAGCCAAAAACGTCCAGATGGAGTTCACCCTGCAGCCATGGAGGGAGGTAAACCAGGTCGTGTGGGATTACACCTGTGCATCTACATTGGCTGATACCTATTTACGTTACAGCTTCACCGGAGGGAGGTGGGGCAGCCACCTTCAGGGAGACCCAGAAAATCCACAAGTACAGAGACCTAGAACGTTGTTACAGGTTCGTGCTGATAGGCTCAGAGACTCTGGGCGCCTGTGGTAATGTGCTCTCAAGTTTTTAAAGGAGGTTGGTGAGGAACTCATTGGGAAAACTAGAGACCCACGAGCAGCCAGTTTCCTGTTCCAGCGCCTCAGTGTCGCGGTGCAGAGGGGAAATGGGTGGTGTATCCTGGGTACGCACCAACCTCCGAGGAGCTGGACGATGTCTTCGAACGCTGATTGTTTAATTGTTATCTATTTGTGTGTGTGTGTGTGTTCTCTGTAAACTGTAGCATTGCAATAAAATAAGATAAAACAAAACATACAAAAAATAATAGGGGGGGAGGAGAAGAAAAGAATTAAGTATTCGGTGAGAATCCACAAGATCTTCTCTGAAACTCTTTGTTTTCTTCTTCTATGATGTGGGTCCCTGCAATTGCAACCAGAGGTTGGTATATATATATATATATATATATATATATATATATATATATATATATATATATATATATTTGACGGTGAGAGAACAGACTAGTGGGAATTAATAGTTTAGGAAAGAGAACTGAAATAAGACAGTAATAACTTACTTATATCCTGGTGAAGGGGTTGAGCAGGTTTGAGGCTATGAATCCTTAACGATGTGTTAACTGGGCGTGATAATGACTCGTAGCCCCCATCTGGGGCGTGAGGTGGCCTTGTGTGAAGGGGCGGGGGATGCTCACGAGTGACATCTAGCTCTCCTTAGCTCAGTGTGGGACGGATGGGATACCGACTCGATTACGTCTATCTGTTCCCTCCGTCGATCGAGGTACGGATTTAACCTGAAATGGAACAAAATGATATTCAGCATGGGTGAATGGGAAAATATTATTATTATTATTATTATGCATGTGTGTTTTGCTTGCAAGTGGATTATGATGATGATGAAAATGTACTACAGGTAAGAGAAATATATTTATATATGATCCATACGTTTATTTGAAGTTTCATTCCGACGTGTCCTCCTCGCGGGGCAGGTGAGCCAGTAAGGACACTTCACGGTTTTGTAAATTGAAATTGAAAAAGATCATATATAAACTGTGTGTAATGTAATGGCCGAATGAGTAATTATTCTCACACTATAAGAGAGAGATAGTAGTTTACACATGCGATATTTCACCAGTGGGTGGGCAATAAAATGAACTGCGGAATACTAAATAAGAAATAACACTCACGGTATCACAGAAAATCTGTTGACATCGCTCGCATCTTGATGTCGTAATGGCCTAGGGGCGGTTTTTCACAGCTTGTGCACTGAAGATGGCATATTTGATTTGGTGATGGAATATAGAAGGACGCAGCATTTCATGCAAGCTGTTAGGATCGTCTTTCCATGTTTGCGAAGCCGTATGGTGTGTATTGAATGAAGCACCGCAGTGAACTAACGGCCGCGTTTGTGTGTGAGGGGAGGTGGAAACGATCCCGGTCTAAGAGAAGTGATTGATCGGGCAGGTGAGGGCCAGCTAGCGGAAGTAAGAACGTCACCCCCTCCTTAACGAATCCGCAGTGGTGGGAGAGGCCTGTTGGGGTGAACATCTCCCAAACCTCTCTGAAGACATTGAAAAATGATTAAGGGTAATGGTCAGCATCCGCAAGAGCATACTCTCTCATACCCCCCTCAACACTTCCGCCCTCCTGTAGGGGGGTACTAATCGGACGTCATTGTTATCCCTCTCAGGTATGGGGGCTCCCCCCATCCCACCACAACATAACCTACATACTCCTCCCACTTCCTCCTCCCTACATGTCCGCATACATAGCTTCCAACCCCTACCCAACATGACCTCTCTCAAGTGATGCCTGCCGGATGCCCACGCATCAAAACTTCTGGGGAAGCACATATCCTCACATTCCATATTCTAACACACTACCCCCACATCTCCCCTAGCCCCCCCCCCTGCGCCCCACAATCATGATCCTATCTCTGACCCCATAACCCATCACCAGACGCTCACACACGTCCGGTGCGCGCCAACTTCTGGAAAATTCCCCAAAACCCCTTGCGACTAGTCACGTGCGCTCCACCTCGCCATTATGACCCACCTGGCCAGATGGTGCATGCGGTCTGGTCGCAGGGGCCCACCTGGCCAGATGGTGCGCAGGGTTCTAGTTCGCAGGGGCCCCACCTGGCCAGACGGCGCGCGTCGTCGGAGTCCTCAACTTCACTACTCTTGTCCAAGAATCACTAAATAAAACAGTGTCGATCTAAATAAGCATCGGCAATTTGGAATATCCTGCAGCAACAAATTCATTAATCTCTGGAAGGTTGCTGGGGCATTTTTTAAGACCAAAAGGCATAACGTTATACTGATAAACAACCATCAGGTGTTACAAAAGCTGAATACTCCTAGCTCGACTTGTCAATGGCACTTTATGATATCCCTTGGACGAATCGAGTTTAGATATATATTGACAGTGACCAAGTTGGTCGATGCAATCCTCTAGCAATGACAATGGGAAAGTGTCTACTTCAGTTACCTTATTTAACCGCCTGTAATCAGTACACAGACGCCAACTCCCATCCGGTTTAGGAACTAACAAACATGGAGAATCACCAGAACTCTGACTGGGTGTAACTAGACCATTTTCCAGGAGGAACTCCACTATTCCCTCCTGATAATATCACTCTTGTTCTGGTGATACTCTATACGGATGCATAGAATAGGGATGGTGTCTATGAGCTGAATATCTATTGTTGCGGTGGTGGTTGGGTGGTGTTACCGCTGACGGACCACCCAACCCACAACTCGACAAATGCTCATATTTCACTAGGAGATCACACTAGGCACTTCTGGCTCTTGGAGAGGGGCTCAAGTCACACGTTTAGGGGATGCGGCTCCAACACGCAGCCTTGTTGTCACGTGCACACACCCACTCGAGCCGCTGTGACTCCCCACTCTCTCCTTATGGAATATGACCTCCTCAATCCCCTTTGTCTTACTAGACTTCTGTCTTACCCTGTCCACAGCAGTGGTTCCTGTTTCTTGCTCTCTCTCTCCCTTCTTTACTATTTCCTGGGAAGCCTCACTGGGACAAGTGCAAACACCAGCAAATTTGGATACATTTACTGGACGAAGTACATATACAATACACGCATACATATAATAATGATGAATCCTATACTCTGTACTATTATAATCAGGTTGCACTCCAACACCATCAGAACTCTATCCTCAGCTTGCTAAGTGGTATCCTATCTCTTGGTATTACCTAATATTATCAACCTCCTCAAGTAGATTAAGTCTTACAATATAATGTTACACTACCATCAAGAGAATGTATACATATATATATACCTATAAACACATATAAGGCAAATCAGCATTTGAATGCAATAAATACATATATATATATATATATATATATATATATATATATATATATATATATATATATATATATATATATTATATATCAGTATAAATGATCCGTGCCACACAACGAATCAATCGACCATTCTATCAGTCTTAGAATACATATATATCTGTAGGTACTCCTGCCTACGTCTGTAGCTCTAAACTTCAATATACACTTCTTGGCACATAAATGGCAAACGATCACTCACCTCTCACTGCGTCGTTCACGCTAATGACAAACACTCTCACCTCCATACAAGTGATCATTTAGAACTATTTCACTACCCTGACAACTTCAGGTTCCTCAGGGCTTAAACACCAGGATCCTCTGCAGCTCCTCCAGGCTGCTACCATGAAGATTCCTTGAACAACTATGGTGCTTCCCTACTCCATTAGGATCATCCACAGCTCTCCTGGCTGCTGCACCATAAAGTTTCCTCGAATAACTGTGGCACTTCACCACCTCTGCAGAAGCACGTGACACTCCTCCTCACTGCTTCTCCTCACAGCTCGAGGTCCTCTCCTTCCTGCCTTGGAGTCTCATCAACCACTCCCTCTGTGCTGGCTTCGAAGTCCTCAGCAACTTCTTCCCCAAAGACAAACCACAGATTATCTGGTCGAGGGCGCTTCTCCCTCTGACAACGTCTGACCAGGGCGCTTGTCACAGCCCACAAAACTGTCACTGGGCGGCTTAATACTCTCTCCTCGCCGTCCAGGACTTGAGACCGCAACGTCTTCAGCTCGATTCAACAGCTGGAACGTCTGCACCTTCTCTTCTCTTGGAGATAATATCGCTAGGGGTCCCTTCTGGCGGGAGCTCGACGAAGCGCGGCTTTCCCCCTGCGAAGTCTGGCCTCAAGTGAGGTCATCGCCCTCCCAAGCGAGCCTCACGCCTCCAGCAACTTGTCCACATCTTCTAACCAGTCATTTATCTGTTTTCTAGTTCATTGCCCATATTCTCAAATTTTTATTTAAATCCAACACACCATCTTACATCTGTGTTATCGCCTCTATAATTCCTGCACCTTCCAGTTAGGTCAGGCTTGCTGAATAACTCTCAAGGGGGAGACTCGTTTCTCCTGCAGGCTGAGATCATAACACTCCCCTCCCCTTATTTTTGAGAGTTATTCTAGTGGCTAGGCTCTAGATAACGCATCAGCCACTACATTGTCTCGCCCTCTTATGTGCGTTATCACCAGGTCATACTCTTGGAGCAATAAAAACCATCTGGTTAACCTCTGGTTCGCATGCTTCATTTTCTTCAGAAAAACTAGGGGGTTATGGTCAGTATACACCGTTACTGGGTGTCCTCCCCCACTCACATACACTTCAAAATGTTTCAATGCCATCACCAGGGCCAAAGTCTCTTTCTCGACCGTACTGTACGCCCTCTGGTGCTTAACAAACTTCTTCGAAAAGAAGGACACGGGGCGGTAAATTCCATCATCCTGCTGCGTCAGTACAGCTCCAGCCCCTATATCACTGGCATCAACAAATAACGTAAACGGCGTTCCAAAATCTGGCGACACTAGTACAGGCGCCTCGGTCAACAGTCTTTTGGTCTTCTCAAACGCTTCTTGTGCCGTTCCATTCCACTCCCACTTCTTGCTCTTGGATAGCAAACTCGTCATAGGAGCGGCTATGGTGGAGAAATTTTCACAGAACTTCCGGTAATATCCAATCATACCGAGGTATCTCAACAAATCTTTCTTGCTCCTGGGCACCGGGAAGTTGTCGATGGCCTCCACCTTTGTTCTTACCGGAGCAACCTCGCCTTGCCCGACTATATATCCAAGGTACTCCAGGCGGGCTCTCCCGAACTCGCTTTTTGCTAAGTTAATCGTCATGTTGGCTTTCTCCAGTCGATCGAACAAATCTACCAGTCGATCCACGTGATCCTTCCAGGAATCAGCGAACACGACAATATCATCGATGTACACTGCACATCCAGTCGCACCTTGTAATATCCGATTCATTACTCGTTGGAAACAGCTGCCACTATTCTTCATTCCGAACGGCACCACTTTATATTGATACAAGCCGTCGGGTGTCACGAACGCTGAGATCCTCTTAGCCTCCTCGGACAGGGGAATCTGGTAGTATCCCTTTAGCAGGTCTATTTTCGAGACATACCGTGCGCTCCCAATCCGATCTATGCAATCGTCAATGCGTGGTATCGGGAACGAGTCAGCGACCGTGACTGCATTCACTTTCCTGTAATCAGTGCAGAACCGGTACGTGCCATCACTCTTCTTCACGAGGAGGCACGGCGAACTCCAGTCACTGTCGCTAACCTCTGCCAAGTCGTTATCTAGCAGATACTTCACTTCTGCTCTCATTGCCGCTGCTTTCTCTGGGTTAATTCTGTAAGGGTGCTGCTTGATGGGGTCAGCACTCCCTACATTCACCTCGTGCACCGTTCCGCAGTGTCTTCTGGGCACGTCTGTGAATAACGACTTATTCCTCTGGAGGATCTCCGCTAGTTCCTGGCGTTTGTCATCCTCTAAATGACCCAAGCGTTCACCTATCTTGGCCAGGCTTTCCGCATTCGATATCTTCGTGCCATCGGCCCTCTCTAACTTATAGTTCTCCTCTTCTGTTCCTTCGCTGTCTCCCACACAAAGCACAGTCGTCTGCAACGGGGTTTCCATCTGTTCGTCACCACTTAGAGGCTTATCTCTGTCGTAGTACCTCTTTATCATATTCACGTGGCAAACCTGTGACTTCCTCGGACGATCTGGCATGTGGATTACATAATTCACATCCCCTAAAGCCTTCTGGATGGTATACGGTCCACAAAATCTCGACTCGTATATGCTTCCTTTCACCGGTAGGAGGACTAACACCTGATCTCCTTCTTGAAATCTCCTGCCCTTTGCCTTCCTGTCGTGATATCTTACCATCTCTGCCTGGGACGTTCTCAAATTTTCCTTGGCCAAATCTCTGGCCCTAGAGAGTCGCTCTCTGAAAGTTCTCACATACCGTCCCACGTCCACTTTAGGCCTATCCACGGTGAGCTGCTCCTTCAGCGCGCCCACCGGGCTCCTCACGGAGTGTCCGTACACCAGCTGGAATGGGGTGAATCCAAGTGATTCTACTACCGCATCCCTGATGGCGAACAACACGGATGGTAATGCCTCGTCCCAACTACTCCCTTCCTCAGCGCAGTATATCCTCAACAAGCTCTTTAGCGTCCCATGGAAACGCTCCAATGCTCCCTGCGACTGAGGGTGATACGGTGACGAGCGCACTTGCTCTACCCTCCATCCTTTTACATCCTTTCCCCTAAACAACTTCGACTGGAAGACACTCCCCTGGTCCGTCTGGATAACCTTGGGCATTCCTACCCACGCAATGTAGTTCTGTAGTCTATCCAGAACGGCTCTCGACGTCACTCTTCTCAGGGGGATCGCTTCGGGAAAACGGGTGGCTGTACACATTATGGTTAGTAAATATTCGTGGCCCTTTCTGGTCCTTGGCAATGGGCCTACACAGTCTATCAAGACTCTCTCAAAAGGCTCGCCAAACGCCGGTATGGGCTTTAACGGTGCCTTTGGTATAGCCGGAGCCGGCTTACCTGCACGTTGGCACGCCAAACATGTCCTACAATACTTCCTTACATCCTTCCACACGTTCGGCCAGTAGAAGTGCTCCTGCACCTTATTTAAGGTCTTCTTCACCCCTAAGTGCCCTGCCATATCCACGGAGTGGGCTAGTTCTAGCACTGCTGCCCTAAACTCCTTCGGCACTAACACTTGGTGCTTCTCCAACCATACCTTATCTGCACCGGCCTTGTCCGGCCGCCACTTCCTCATCAGTACGTCATCGTCCAAGTAGTAATACACGGGGGACTCCGGACATGAGTTTCCCCCTTTTGCCTCCCTGATTAGATCTATAAACTCCTCTTTCTGAGCTCTAATCAGGTCCGCTCGGTTCACGCTGAACCTTTCAGGTAGGGTCATCTTTACTTCCTGTCCCCTCGAATCCTCATTCTTCTGAGCTGGATCTTCGTCGAACAGCCCAGACATGTCCATGTTGGCCTCCTCCCTTGGTGGAGTTGACACTGCCATATCACCTTCAGTGTCGACTTCGGCGGCTACCTCCGACCCTGTCACTACACAGGCCGGGTATACAATGACTTGACTGTCCTCTGCCTCATCTTCAAGGATGCTGGCTAGATCTACCTTGTCCGGTGTTCCACTTGTACCGCGGTCCTTCTGGTTCACCTCCGGCACAGCTTTTACTATCAGCTCTGGCAACACCTTGGATCCACACAAGTCGTTCCCCAGGATCACTTGGACTCCTGGAACAGGTATGTTGGGGCACACTCCCAACATCACCTCCGCCGACAAATAATCTGACTTCAACTGGACAGCACACACGGGCATGTCACTCTTAGACAACAACCCATGAACCTTTATCCTCCTACTGCCAGCTAACAGTCGATCATTTCCTATCAGGCCTCTCAGAATCAAGCTCTGATTGGCTCCAGTATCCCTGAGGATACCCACCTCCACCTCGGGTTGACCTTCTATGCCGACCCAACCTTTACTAATGAACGGCCTATACCTCTCGTTCACTAAGTTCATCTTCTGTGGTTTGTCTTGGAACACATTATTATATCTACTTCGGGGGTCACACATGGCCAGGGTCACAACTCTCTTGCCCTGCCGACAATCTCGCATCATGTGACCCGATCTGTTGCACTTGTAACACCTCATTTGGGAGAAATCTCTCCTATACGCCCCCGAGTGGCTCTGACTCTGCCCACTCATACTGGAGTTCCTCGGGCCAGACGTACTACTCGTGCTCTGTGGAGCTTCATTGAACTCTTGCCTCCTCTGCAGATTTTTATTTTCCTGTTTACCTCCAGCAGGCGGACTCGGCAACTTTCCCTCCTGGGGCTTAAAATTAGCTGGTCTGCTTGTCTGCCCACCAAAACTTCTTCCTCCCCAGACTCCACTGGATCTGCCATTGCTGCGTCTCACCTCATTCTTCACTCTGTTCTCCCTCAAGCTCTTATATGCTTCCGTAATCATATCCGCCCTATCCGCGGCATCTCTCACCTCCTTTATCCCTGCTTCTTGGATCTTGAACTTTGTTTCGGGATGCATCATCTCCAAGAACTTCTCCATGACCATCAATTGCTTCAGGTCAGCGTAAGATCCAACTCCAGCAGCCTCAATCCACTTCTGGAATCGTCTTTCCAGATCCCTTGCTGTCTCAGCAAACGTACATGCTCCCACTTTGATCATCTCTCTGAAACGCTTCCTATAAGCTTCTGGGGTTAACTGGAACGAGCGCAATATGCTGCTCTTTACTGTGGCATAATCCTGGCACTCTTCTAGTGACAGTTGGGTGTAAGCCTCTCTGGCTGCACCGGTCAATCTTAACTGGACCAGCTGGGCCCATTCCTCCTGTGGCCACTCCTTGATGCTGGCCACCTTTTCAAAGTGCTCGAAAAAGCTCTCTGCCTCTTCTGGAACAAACAAGGGAATGTCCTTCTCCCTAACCCTAACATCTGGTGAGTGTGATACCTGGGTGGTGCTCTCTGGCAACCCATGTTCGATCCTTTGCTCAGCCAAGGTTCTATTCGCTTCTATTTGCATTTGTTTTGTTCTCTCTTTTTCTTTTTCGACCTCTAGTCTTGCTTTCTCCTTTTCTTTCTCCTGTTCTAACTCCAGTTCTCTTATTCTGGTTTTCTCCTTTTCTACTTCCAGCCTGGTTTTCTCTGCCTCAGTTTTCATCTGGAGTTCTAATTTCATCTTTTCCAGCTGGAACTGTCTCTCCTTGTCCTCTCGTTGTTGCTGCATCTGGAGCTCTAACTGGAATCTCTCCAAGCTCCTATTCCGGCTACTCCTGCTACTGCGGCTACTCTTGCTGCTCCTACTCGATCCCTGGGATCTCACTTCATCCTGCCCATCATCCTCCTTTCCACTTTCAGCTCCTCTCTGGGCTCCTTGCTCTGCCGCTTCGCTTTTGGCTCTTAACTGCCTAAGGATCTCATCCTTCATCCCAGCCACTTTAGATGCTTTCAACCTGATGCCACACTTTTCTGCTATCTGTTTTAATTGATCCCTCGTGCAACCTTCCAAGTCCTCAGGCTTGCCTGATTCCACAAATGCTTGCACCTTATCCATCTTGTCCTGTGAGTCTTCCCGAGAGAGAGAATATACACCTGCGGTCACAGTGTATCTATTTCAACAAGGGTGTACAAATCCACTCTTGGACAGGGTGTGGGTGTGTCAGTTCACTCTCCCGGACACAGGCCCCCAATTTGTTGCGGTGGTGGTTTTGGTGGTGTTATCGCTGACGGACCACCCAACCCACAACTCGATAGAGTGCTTATATTCCACTAGGAGATCACACCAGGCACTTCAGGCTCTAGGAGAGGGGCTCAACGTCACACGTTTAGGGGATGCGGCTCCAGCACTCAGCCTTGTTGTCACGTGCACACACCCACTCGAGCCGCTGTGACTCCCCACTCTCTCCTTATGGGATATGACTCCTCAATCCCCTTTGTCTTACTAGACTTCCGTCTTACCCTGTCCACAGCAGTGGTTCCTGTTTCTTGCTCTCTCTCTCTCCTTCTTTACTATTTCCTGGGAAGCCTCACTAGGACAAGTGCAAACACCAGCAAATTTGATACATTTACTGGACGAAGTACATATACAATACACGCATACATATAATAATAATGAATCCTATACTCTATACTATTATAATCAGGTTGCACTCCAACACCATCAGAACTCTTATCATCAACTTGTTAGGTGGTATCCTATCTCTTGGTATTACCTAATATTATCAACCTCCTCAAGTAGATTAAGTCTTACAATATAATGTTACACTACCAGCAAGAGAATGTACACATATATATATACCTATAAACATGTACAAGGTAAATCAGCATATGAATGCAATAACATACATATATGTATCAGTATACATGATCCGTGCCACTCAACGAATCAATCGATCATTCTATCAGTCTTAGAATACATATATATCTGTAGGTACTCCCGCCTACGACCGTGACTCTAAACTTCAATATACACTTCGTGGCACATAAATGGCAAACGATCACTCACCTCTCATTGCGTCGTTCACGCTAATGACAAACACTCTCACCTCCATACAAGTGATCATTTAGAACTATTTCACTACCCTGACAACTTCAGGTTCCTCAGGGCTTAACCACCAGGATCCTCTGCAGCTCCTCCAGGCTGCTACCATGAAGATTCCTTGAACAATTATGGTGCTTCCCTACTCCTCCTACGGTCATCCACAGCTCTCCTGGCTGCTGCACCATAAAGTTTCCTCAAATAACTGTGGTACTTCACCACCTCTGCAGAAGCACGTGACACTCCTCCTCACTGCTTCTCCTCACAGATCGAGGTCCTCTCCTCCACTGCCTTGGAGTCTCATCAACTACTCCCTCTGTGCTGGCTTTGAAGTCCTTGGCAATTTCTTCCCCAAAGACAAACCTGCAACCCATTTGCACTCCAATAAAATGTTTCCCCTTTAACACATAAACAAAATTAATCACACAATATCTTTGCCTCCAATCTCTATCTGTCTTCTACATTTAGTGAGAGTGAACTCCCCC
>WNGS01165125.1:99470-109783 GCA_020271785.1 Procambarus virginalis | reverse complement strand
CCTCACCTCACTGACTTGCCACTCCCTCCCTCCCTCACCTCACCTGACTTGCCACCATTCTCCACCCACCATACTGTTTTTGCTTTTATATACAGACGTTATATATAAGTATTTACATGTTTTGTTCACCATAACTGTACATCTAAGCTTGTATGGTGAGTAAAGGCACAAAGACGTAGCTACTAACACAGTCAGCTGATGGCTGCCGCCCTCAAGGCCAGACGCACTAATATTTCTCCTCCAACAATACTGTTTGTGGTGTTATTACGCTATATACACACATTATATATAAATATCTACCGGTTTTATTCACCATACTTGCACAAGTAAACTGGTATGGTGCCCAAAGACCATCGTGGTCACCAGTAAACAACATAAATCGTGCAGACGACGCCACCGCCCTCACCAAAATGGCAGCTCCCAACCTACTCCTCTTGCTGTTTATACCCTCTATACACATGTTATATATAAGTATCTACATTTGTGTTCACCATAGTGAACCACTAAGCTGGTATGGTGAGTGCAGTCAATAAAAGGTGGCCACACACAGTCAGAAGACAACACACCACCCTCCCTCCCACAGCATTACTCCTCCCTCCATGGAGCACAGCGCTAAATATCACCACAATCCTGCTATTATCAGAACCCTGGTCAGTTGTATCACAGTCAGGGGTCTTTTGTAATAATATCAACGCTACATAATAGCATGAACAAGTATATTATGGCATTTTTAGGCGATGCTATGGTCACAAGCTGAACAGCTGTGCTGTGAGTTCATGCTGCATGCGTCAGGCTTGGTAGCTCACTCAATACTGAGGCCCCTAACACCCGGGAATTTGGCCCACACTTTTTTTTTTAATGGAGTCTGTTTACAAGAGCCCTGATGAAGGTGTGGTGAACCCCGTGTATCCGTGGGCCGTTTAAATCTTGCGTAGTACTCCAACGCATCATATGATGCGATGCGCAATTTACTGCAAGTCGGTCAAAGCATCATATGATGCGATGCACAATTTAAGGGTTAATACTAAGAGTGACATTGCTTTTTTATGAATGATTATAGTACGTGAAATATTGTCCGTTACGGTCAAGCATATCATTTCAAGGTCTTCATTTTAACCTGTTTACAGTAATATCATGTGGTGCTTTTTTTTTTTTGCATATAGAAAAGTTGGTAGCCCAGACTCAACCCTCTAGCTTGGTGGTAGTGGTCTACATCCTAGATTTACAATGGAGGATCCTGGGTTTCATCCCCCAGGCAGTACAGAAATTGTTGGTCACATCCTTTCACCTATTATTATGTATTCACCTAACAGTTAATGGGTACCCAAGAGTTAGGCTGATGTGAGTTGCATCCTAGGGAAGGTAAGTCATTGGCCTAGGAGGACCTCGATAAGCTAACAACAGGCTTCCTGTCCTGACAGTGGGAATTTTAGGCAGTAAAATGGCAATCTTCTTTGTCAGAGCATTGTTAGAGCAGACCTAGAACATGCAGTCCCATCACAGCTTCCATGCTGGGTAAAACACACACAACATTGTTAGAGCAGACCTAGAACATGCAGTCCCATCACAGCTTCCATGCTGGGTAAAACACACACAACATTGTTAGAGCAGACCTAGAACATGCAGTCCCATCACAGCTTCCATGCTGGGTAAAACACACACAACATTGTTAGAGCAGACCTAGAACATGCAGTCCCATCACAGCTTCCATGCTGGGTAAAACACACACAACATTGAAGCAGATTGTTATGGTACAAAACTTGTGCCAAATAAACTATGAGAACAAGCTGGAAGAACTAATAACACTAGAATAGATGAACAAGAAATGATGATTACAATATATAAGATACAGAGTGGAATACAGTAGTTGAATAGAGATGGTCTTTTCTAAGTAAGCAACACCAGACCGATTGGACACAAATGAAAGTTGAAAATGCAAATTAACCCGAGATGTAAGAAAATATGGAGATAAAGTGAGGGTGTTAGATAAGTGGAAGCAGCTTAAGGTAGGAGTGGCAGAAGACAACAGGGAATGCACTAGAAGGTAGGATTACAGGGAACACTAGACATAATTAGCTCTCGTCCTGTAACTACACGCGAATAAATCAATTGGTGAAGTGAATCGTTGAATTCGTTGGTGAAGTGAAGTGAATTTGTCTTGCACATGCCCAATCTGTGTAATGTCACACCTGAACACACCTGACTATACAAAGTGTGTAATCTGTAATTTCTTAAGTATGGTTTATGCAGTATGTCATTTCCTTTGGCTTGCATTCATTATGTCTTCCGGTAGCCGGACAGAACTAACCCTATACATCTCGGACGACAATCGGCCACAGATACGTGAGTGTATAGAATAATAATGTGCAGAAAGCAGAAGCAATCTCTCTGCCCTGCTGAACAATGTCAGGAGCTTAAATTGCTTCTGCACAAATGCCAGAAGGCTAGTAAATACATTTGATGCATTGTGCGCATATATAGAGGTTGAGAATCCCAACTTTGCTGGCTTCGGTGAAACATGGGGACGAAAGGACATAACTGAAGGGAAATTCCATCTTTCAGAATACGTCGACCCTTCAGAAAGGACAGAACAAGAACAGGTGGGGTAATGCTATATGTAAAAGAAGACTTGAATCCAATCAACAATGAGGAATTGAATGCCCTGGGGAGACTATCAAGGCATGAGAGAGGAATTGTAAAATGCCTCCTAGAGAGAGCTAATAGGTGATCGTGGCATGGAAGCATCATGGGGAAAATTGCAAAAGGTTATCACTGAACTTGTTCAAAAATATGTGCCAAGAAGGAGAAAAAGAGAAGGGAACCAGGTGGATGACACAGGCAGAAAAAAAAGCTTTAATAACTAAGAGGAGCCTATGGAGAAGGTATAAATTGACAAAGAACAACATAGAATATGAGAAATATAGAAGGGCTTTAAATATAGCCATCCAGGAAATCAGATCAGCCAAAAGAAACTATGAAAGAAAACTTGCAAAAATATAAAGATCCAGTCCTTCTATGCCTATATAAGAAGTAAAACAAAACAAAAGTTTCAGTAGGACCTTAAAAGATGAGACAAGCCAAGTTATAATAGATGATAAAAGGGCAGCCAACACAGAATGAATACAGGGGTACCTCAGTTTAAGAGTTTAATCCGTTCCTGGAGACGGTTCGTATTCCGAAAACTCGTATTCCAAAGCTAATTTCCCCGTAAGAAATAATGGGAAATGAATTAATCCGTTCCTGACTACCCCAAAAACCCCCACATCAAACTAAATTTTTATACCTAATTCATCTAAATAAACCTACAAAACTATGTTCAAGTTTTACTTACCTTGCTGTTGAATGCTGTAGGCGTATGGAAGATGGTGAGGAGGGGGGAGGAGGAGAGGAGTTACTGTTTGGAAGGGGAGTCCCCTTCCATTATCACATCAGGCAGTGAGGACCTTTCTGGTGTGCACTCCCTGGCACGTTTTATCTGAGTACCACTAGGTCCTGGTTGTGGCTCACTGCTCGATTTTCTCACAACAAATCTGTCCATGGAAGCTTGCTTTTCCCTTCTTCGCAAGCTGTCTCTGTAGTAAGGCATCACATTGTCATTGAAAAGATTAAGGCAACGGCCTACTACAGCTTTCTCTGGGTGAGTCTTTTCAATAATTGTTTGAATCTCTTCCCACATCTGACACACCTTCCTATTTTCTGCAGAAGGGACATTCGCTACTGCCTCATCCTCCTCCACTGTAGAATCATCAGCTGCGTTGTCTTGCTGTTCCTGTTGAAGGGCTTGGAGTTCTTCGGTGGTCAGTTCTTCGTTGTGTTCTTCCACCAACTCCTCCACATCATCATCATCCAATTCCAAGCCCATTTGCCGGCCCAGAGTAACAATTTCCTCAACAATAGGTGCATCATTTACAGGCTCAAACCCCTCAAAGTCTAGTTCTCTCACACATTCAGGCCACAATTTTCTCCAGCCAGAGATCAGGGTTCTTTGAGTCACTTCTTGCCAGGCTTTGTCAACGAGTTTTAAAGCACTACAAATGTTAAAATGGTGTTTCCAGAACTCTTTGAGGGTGAGGTTTGTGGCTTCAGTCACTTCAAAACATTTCCGGAAAAGTGCCCTTTCATAAAGTTTCTTAAAATTCGCTATGATTTTCTGGTCCATAGGCTGAATTAGAGGAGTGGTGTTAGGAGGAAGGAATTTAACTGTGAGGAATTTATTGTATCTGGGCAACAAATCATCTTCCAAGCCTGGAGGATGAGCAGGAGCATTGTCGAGGAGAAGCACGGCTTTGAGTGGCAAATGTTTCTCCTGCAGATATTTTTCTATGGCAGGGCACACCACTTCATTCACCCACTCCAAAAAATAAGCCTAGTCACCCATGCTTTTTTATTAGCCTTCCACATCACACACATTTGGTTTTCTGCACTTTATACTGTTTGAAAACCCTTGGATTTTCAGAATGATACACTAGCAAGGGTTTAATTTTCAAATCGCCACTCGCATTTGAACACAGCACAAGCGTAAACCTATCTTTCATAGGCTTGTGTCCGGGCAAGGATTTTTCCTCCTTGGTAATGTATGTCCTCTTAGGCATTCTTTTCCAAAACAGTCCTGTTTCGTCACAATTAAACACTTGTTGCGGTAGGTATCCCTCAGCCTCTGCAAACTCTTTAAATTCCTCAATAAATCGTCCAGCGGCTGGTTTGTCTGAGCTGGCTGCCTCCCCATGCCTTGTAACACTATGGATACCACTTCTTCTAAATTTTTCAAACCAGCCCCTGCTTGCCTTAAACTCTTTCGTCTCTGCATCACTCGTTGCAGGGGTTTTCTTTAGAAGGTCTTCGTGCAATACCCTGGCTTTCTCACAAATGATGGCCTCCGAAACACTATCACCCCTTAACTCCTTGTCGTGTATCCAAATTAATAACAACTTTTCCACTTCTTCAAGTATTTGTGGTCTTTGTTTCGTTATTGTTCTTACTCCTTTTGCCACTTTAGCACTCATAATCTCATTTTTCTTCTTAAGTATAGTGCATATTGTTGATGTGGCTTTGTTGTACTGCCTACAAAGTTCAACGACACGTGTACCGTTCTCATGCTTCCGAATTATCTCTTGTTTCTGCTCTATTGTCATCCTCACATGAGCTTTCTGGCCTTGATCCTTACCACTGGCTTTCTTGGGACCCATGGTGAGATATATAATAACAAATTGTATAGTCAAATGACCAAAAATCCAACAAAACACTGAAAATCCGGGTGAAGAATTGATGTGGGATAGTTACTGGGTGCGAGACAATGGTAAACTGAGGGGCGGAGGGGCGACGAACCATGTGCTAGGTCGGCCTGAACGCGTATCAACAAACTCGTGTTCCGAGGTAACCCTCACCTTCTGAGACAAATTTTCCGAGGAAATCCTGCTCGTATTCCGAAAAACTCGCATACAGGGACACTCGTATTCTGAGGTGCCACTGTACTTTACATCAGTGTTCAAACTAGAAAGATTAGATGTCATTACAATGCCCACACAAATGTTTAAGGTGAAGAGAATGAATTAGGGATATTCCCATAATATGTGACATAATCAGGAAGAGTTGACAAACTAAGGCTTAAAAGCCCAAGTGTGGGCAGATTTCAGTCCAAAGCCTTAAATTGACAGATGAACTGTCTATCACTGAAACCTGCTTGATACCTGCTTGATGGGGTTCTACTCCCCAAGCCCGGCCCGAGGCCAGGCTCAACTTGTGAGAGCTTGGTCCACCAGGCTGTTGCTTGGAGCAGCCCGCAGGCCCACATACCCACCACAGCCCGGCTGATCTGGAACTTCTCTTAGAAAACAGTCCAGTTTTCTCTTGAAGATGTCCACGGTTGTTCCGGCAATATTCGCTGGGAGGACGTTGAACAACCGCGGACCTCTGATGTTTATACAGTGCTCTCTGATTGTGCCTATGGCACCTCTGCTCTTCACTGGTTCAATCTTGCATTTTCTTCCATATCGTTCACTCCAGTACGTTGTTATTTTACTGTGCAGATTTGGGACCTGGCCCTCCAGTATTTTCCATGTGTATATTATTTGGTATCTCTCTCGTCTCCTTTCTAGAGAGTACATTTGGAGAGCTTTGAGACGATCCCAATAATTTAGGTGCTTTATCTCGTC
Organism: Procambarus virginalis; assembly: GCA_020271785.1. Lineage (NCBI taxonomy): Eukaryota > Metazoa > Arthropoda > Malacostraca > Decapoda > Cambaridae > Procambarus > Procambarus virginalis. The sequence continues at coordinate 103,631 of WNGS01165125.1, read as the reverse complement.
TATGCGTGCCGTATATGTTCTCTGTACTCCCTCTATTTCAGCAATCTCTCCTGCTCTGAAGGGGGAAGCGAGTACAGATAGTACTCGAGACGGGACAACACAAGTGACTTGAAGAGTATAACCATTGTGATGGGATCCCTGGATTTGAAAGTTCTCGTAATCCATCCGATCATTTTTCTGGCTGACGCAATATTTGCTTGGTTATGCTCCCTAAACGTTAGATCGTCGGACATCATTATTCCCAAGTCCTTGACATGCTGTTTTTCTACTATGGGAAGATTCGATTGTGTTTTGTACCCTGTATTATGTTTCAGATCCTCATTTTTGCCGTACCTGAGTACCTGAAATTTATCACTGTTAAACGTCATATTATTTTTCTGCTGTCCAATCGAAACTTTGTTGACATCTGCTTGTAGTTTTTCAATGTCTTCAGCAGAGGTAATTTTCATGCTGATTTTTGTGTCATCTGCAAAAGACGACACGAAGCTGTGACGTGTATTTTTGTCTATATCAGATATGAGAATAAGGAACAGTAGCGGTGCAAGGACTGTACCTTGAGGTACAGAGCTTTTAACATCGCTTGGACTCGATTTTATCTGATTGACTGTTACTCTTTGTGTTCTGTTCGACAGGAAATTGAGTATCCAGCATCCTACTTTTCCAGTTATTCCCATTGACCTCATTTTGTGAGCTATCACCCCCATGGTCACATTTGTCGAACGCCTTTGCAAAGTCTGTGTATCTGCATTTTGCTTTTCTTCTAGGGCTTCTGTGATTTGTCATAGTGGTTGAGTAACTGTGACAGACAGGATCTTCCCGCTCTAAATCCATGTTGTCCTGGGTGTGCAATTCATTGTTTTCCATAAAACTAGAAATTTGATTCCTATCACTCTTTCAAACACTTTATTATATGTGATGTTAGTGCAACTGGCCTATAATTTTTTGCCAAGGCTTTACTCCCCCCCTTGTGCAACGGAGCTATATCTGCAGATTTAAGTGCTGCTGGTATCTCCCCTGTATCCAGGCTCTTTCTCCATATTACGCTGAGTGCTCTCGCTACTGGTACTTTACATTTCTTTATGAATATTGAATTCCATGAGTCAGGCCCAGGAGCTGAGTGCATAGGCATATTGTCAATTTCTCTTTCAAAGTCTTCCGAGTTTGTGGTAATATCCGTTATATTATCTGCAGCTTGAATGTCATTCATAAAGAAGCTGTCTGGGTCATCAACTTTCATGTTGTTTATTGGTGTGCTAAACATAGCCTCATACTGGCTTCTTAGAATTTCACTAATCTCTTTGTCGTCCCCTGTGTACGTACCTTCATTTGTAATTAACGGTCCAATACTGGTCGAGGTTTTGGATTTTGAATTTGCGCGTGTGAAAAAATATTTCGGATTTTTCCTTATCTCTTGTATAGCTTTCTGTTCCAATTCCATTTCCTCAGACTCATATGATCGCTTCAACGTTTGTTCTATTTCTTTGATCTCCCTGCTTAGGCTTATTTTCCTTGCTTGTGATAGTTGTTTCTGCCAAAGCATTTCCGTTATTTTTTTCCTTCTCCTGTACAGTCATCTGCGTTCTCTTTCTAGAGTGGTCCTCTTTCTGCCCCTCCTCATAGGCACGTGCTTCAAGCAGACCTTGTAAGCTTCAGCTGTCAGTTGAGCTATTCCCTGTGTGGGAGTTTTGTCGCTTAAAACCGTCTCCCATTGAATGGTTGCAAGGTCTACATTTATTTTTTCCCAGTCGATCCTCTTATTGTTGAAATTGAATTGATTGAATATTCCTTCTCGCTTGTTGGGTCTCTTAGACCTACTACCGTTATTTATGCTAGTTCGCGCTTCAATGAGCTACTCATTGAATGGAAACTTCTTTATGGAAAATCTCTGGACCTAGGGATAGGTTCCCTAGGTTAGAAATATGCAAATATCACCCCTATTCAAAAATGGCAGAAAGAGCTTGGCAAAAAAACTACCATATGATGAGCTTGACTTTGCATGTCTGCAAGCTCCTAAACTATCTCACTGTGGACAGTAGTAAAATCAACTCAAAATGTGTGTCAAAATAGATTCTGCCTTACAAACCTGCTCATATTTTTGGAAAGAGTAACACGCTATTTAGACAAAGGACTTCCAATGGACGTAGTATGCATGGACTTTGCTAAAGCTTTTGATAATACTACATGAAAGACTGGCAAGGAAAGTACGAGTACATTGATAAAACAAAGGGTTATCCTAAAGAGAAATGACTGGAGTAATGTGGTGAGTGAGGTGCCACAAGGGTCCATCTTGGGGCCAATCCTTTGTCATGCACATCATTGACATGGATGAGAATATTGCAAATCAGATCATCAAATCAGCAGATGACACTTAAGATTTATGGTAAAGTAGGAAGTGAAAATGATATCGAGACCTTACAAAGAGATCTACGTGCACGAACTCCACAAATGGTCGAAAGACTAGCAAATGCTTTTTTATTTTTCAAATAGAAGACCTTGGATATGGGACATAACAATACATGGCACACCTACCAAATAAACAACATTAACTTGCAGCACATTGACGAAGAAAAGGACCTTGGAGTCGGAATCCACCGTTCATCGAAAGTTGCACGAGATACCTGGTTCATACCTAGTTGATGGGGTTCTGGGAGTTCTTCTACTCCCCAAGCCCGGCCCAAGGCCAGGCTTGACTTGTGAGAGTTTGGTCCACTAGGCTGTTGCTTGGAGCGGCCCGCAGGCCCACATACCCACCACAGCCAGGTTGGTCCGGCACTCCTTGGAGGAATAAATCTAGTTTCCTCTTGAAGATGTCCACGGTTGTTCCGGCAATATTTCTTATGCTCGCTGGGAGGACGTTGAACAACCGCGGACCTCTGATGTTTATACAGTGTTCTCTGATTGTGCCTATGGCACCCCTGTTCTTCACTGGTTCTATTCTGCATTTTCTTCCATATCGTTCACTCCAGTACGTCGTTATTTTACTGTGCAGATTTGGGACCTGGCCCTCCAGTATCTTCCAGGTGTATATTATTTGATATCTCTCTCGTCTTCTTTCTAGTGAGTACATTTGGAGAGTTTTGAGACGATCCCAATAATTTAGGTGCTTTATCGCGTCTATACGTGCTGTATATGTTCTCTGTATTCCCTCTATTTCAGCAATCTCTCCTGCTCTGAAGGGGGAAGTGAGTACTGAACCGTACTCAAGACGGGACAGCACAAGTGACTTGAAGAGTACAATCATTGTGATGGGATCCCTGGATTTGAAAGTTCTCGTAATCCATCCTATCATTTTTCTGGCTGTCGCAATATTTGCTTGGTTATGCTCCCTAAACGTTAGGTCGTCAGACATCATTATTCCCAAATCCTTTACATGCTGTTTTCCTACTATGGGCACATTTGATTGTGTTTTGTACCCTGTATTATGTTTAAGGTCCTCATTTTTACCGTACCTGAGTACCTGGAATTTATCACTGTTAAACATCATATTATTTTCTGATGCCCAGTCGAAAACTTTATTAATATCAGCTTGAAGTTTTTCAATGTCTTCAGCCGAGGTAATTTTCATACTGATTTTTGTGTCATCTGCAAAGGATGATACGAAGCTGTGACTTGTATTTTTGTCTATATCTGATATGAGAATAAGGAAAAGCAGCGGCGCAAGGACTGTACCCTGAGGTACAGAGCTTTTAACTGCACTTGGACTAGATTTTATATGGTTGACCGTTACTCGCTGAGTCCTGTTTGACAGAAAACTGAGTATCCAGCGTCCTACTTTACCGGTTATTCCCATTGACTTCATTTTGTGTGCTATCACGCCATGGTCACATTTATCGAAAGCCTTTGCGAAGTCCGTGTATATCACATCAGCATTCTGTTTTTCTTCTAATGCCTCAGTGACTTATCGTAGTGCTCAAGTAGCTGTGAGAGGCACGATCTTCCCGCTCGAAATCCATGTTGGCCTGGGTTGTGAAGGTCATTGGTCTCCATGAAATTGGTGACCTGACTCCTAATCACTCTCTCAAATACTTTTATTATGTGCGATGTTAGTGCAACTGGTCTATAATTCTTTGCCAATGCTTCTCCCTCCCTGTGTTGTGTAGAGGGGCTATGTCCTGCTACTTTAAGTGCATCTGGTATCTCCCCGTGTCCCCCGCGAGGGAG
>WNGS01165125.1:51380-63372 GCA_020271785.1 Procambarus virginalis | reverse complement strand
TCTTAAGCCCACACTATTCAATGTACTTATGAACGCCATTGCAAATATTGATTTTCCGGAAGGAACACAACAAGTGGGATATGCAGATGATGTCCTAATACAAGCTCCCACCTGGGAAAAATTGAACAGTCCATTGAACTCCTTGGAAGGAAGTGTATGAGCTCGGGTTCACTCTCTCCACAAACAAGACGAAGGCATACTCCCATCACAAGCGGAGAGCAAATGAAGAACTGCAAATTAATGGTGTAACACTTGAATGGGTTGACCACTATCGGTATCTTGGCGTCACTGTCGGCTCTAAAGGGGAAGAAAGAGGAGCTCAATCAACTCATAGGAACATGCAAAAGTCGACTCAGGGCACTGAAAGCTATGACCTGGAATGGACATGGAGCCTCTATTGCCGTGCTAAAATGATGTACACAGCCTATGTGCGCTCCGTCATAGACTATGCCGCACCAGTTCTGTGCACCTACTCCCAAAGCGATATGAAAAGGCTTGAAAGCATTCAAAATGAAGCCATGACAATCATTCTTGGAGTTCCAAGAACTGCCAAACGTCTAATCTACGAGAGGAGTTGTCCCTTCCCAGTGTTAAAAGCAGAATTCAGGAGCTGAATGCTAAGCTTGCAATTAGGATAGCCAGAGATCCCCATTACAATGATATTGCTAAGAAAAAACTGAGCTCTGTGCTACTTTCAGGGGGAAACAGGAGAAGCAAAAAATGGCATCACAGATCAGTCTGCTACCTCGAAGAGCTTCACCTGCTTGAGCAAGCCCGTGAGCTCCTGCCTGTAGAGAGGTTACCTCCCTGGGAGGATGACTCATGCAAGATCATCATCAATGAAAAAATCCAACATGTTACCACAAGAAATGAGGCACAAGTATCTCGAGGAAATTTATAAAGAAGCCGGAGATGAACTAGATCAAATCTACACTGACGGGTCATCTAATCCTGTCAATGGCAAGGCTGGTGCAGGATACACGGTAATCAAGGATAATACTTTCCAACGCAGAAATGAAGAAAAAGCACGTATTGAGAACTATGCCTCTTCAACGCAAGCAGAGCTAACTGCCATTGTTATGGCGCTAAGGTTTCTTGAACGGAACACTAATGGTGCAGTGATTTGCACCGATTCAAAAGCAGCACTACAAAGCCTAAGTAAAAATCGGGCAGAAAATCTTGCAATAGTCGCTGAAATTAAGAGAGCTGTGAGAGTTCTTACCAATCAGGGAAGAGTCATCAAGTTTCTGTGGATCCCCTCCCATGTTGGGATATGTGGGAATGAACGAGCAGATGTGCTGGCTGCTGAAGGCGCTGAAGGAGACCATATTGAATACTTCATACCCAAGACTCTACTACAAATTAGAGGTATTGTCAGGCAACATCACCGTGACAAGGTAACTGAGGAAAGGAGGATAGAAGCACAAACCAGTGAATCTGTACGATGGTACAACATGGTTGCAGCTGGCAATCCCAATCATTATGGCCGAAGAGGAGAAGGACGAGGGAGAGAATCAGTAATAGCGAGAATCCGTCTTGGATACAAATATCCATGGAGATATGGAATGGAAACAACAGTTGATCAGCGAAGTTGCAGAATCTGTGGTGAGAGTGATGGACACCGCCTTGACCACTATCTACGTGAATGTGAACACCTGAGAGACATCAGAAATATGTGTAGAATAATAAACCCCACATTGTTTGAGTTAGGAAAACACTATTTGTCAAATATTGATACTGTTCTTAAAAGATTTCCCCATTTTGCACCCGCAAGATAACGTAAGCATTTAAGGGTTGATAGATGTTAATCTTCTTGTTTGAAGAGCTGTTCACTTGAGACAGTTAAGCAAGTCCCAGCTGTGTCTGGGTACAAGTGACAGGATGAACAACCCAGCGGGTTTTCTTCCTATTGGGGAGTGTTGTACATGCTGCTATGGCGGTGTGTCCACTCACAAGATGAGTGGCGCTGCCCAATAAACTCGCCCCTCGGGGCAAAATTTAATTTAAAAAAATTTTGATCCCCACTAGTAAACCAAAACCCTTGGCTCTTACGTGTGTAGTTAATTCAAAACGATGTGAATGATGTACTCGGATTTGAGGAACATCGGCGTCCACCTCAACTCGGCCACGTGGGGACCACGTGACAAGGACAATTTCACAAAAATACAAAAGAAAAATGGAAATAATAAAAATGCATATTAAGCTAATTAATTTATTCAAAAACTAAGCAAGATCTAAATAATTGTCACTCCCTAACTGAAATATTTCATTCAAAATGATCTGCTACCAGAAATTTTAGCCAAATATCCCCAGTTTGCTAACTGTAGGTAGTAACTGAGTGATTGTAACCTATCCACCGCTATCCACTGGATGGGAGGCGGTGTGCAGGACAAACATATAAATTGTGACACTAGCTCTCCACATATGTCAGTTGCTTAATTTAGAACCTGTACTTGAGGTCGATCTCGAACCCATTGTTGATGTGACGACTTATATTGAATTTTGTAACTAGCTCATCAAGATTGTAACTTGCTTAGCTAAATGAATTGTGGGGTTCAGTCCCTGAGCCCATTATGTGCCTCTGTAACCCTTTCCACTACCGCCCACAAGATGGGTATGGGGGGCATAATAAATGAACTAAACTAACTAAAACTCTCACTGTGTTACCAACCTTTCATCCTACTCTCTTTCTAAGCACAAACAAGAACTCCTTGGTCTTGGTCTGTCATTTGCTGCTTGCCCTGGCCCACGCTGTGGCATTGATCTCATTAGTTCCTTTGACAGGTTTGTCAATTCTAACTCTAGTACTCTTTCGGACCTGTCTGCCTTTAGAGGGGCCCTCATCCCCGTTCTTGACAGCTTGTTTTCTAAAAATCACCACCTTCCTCGTCGCTTCCAGCTTGCCCTTGCCTCCCTGAAATCTAACAACTCTATTCTTATCCTTCCGTCCGACAAAGGCAATTCGGTGGTTGTCCTTGACCGTGAGGACTACCTCCGGAAAGCAGATGTCTTGCTCTCTGACTCTCGCACTTATGCTCCTCTGACTTCTAACCCTTTGGATCGCCTCAAAACTTCCTTTAACTGCAAACTAACACAGCTCTCTAGTCTTTGTCCTCCTGACTTTGATCTCATTAAACGTTTCCGTGTCATCTGCCCTTCTCTTCCTTATTTCTATGGTCTTCCTAAGACTCATAAACCTGGTGTTCCTCTTCGTCCTATCATTTCTTCACGGGGCTCTGTCGGCTATCCTCTTGTCTCCTGGCTCGCTAAAACCCTGACGCCTTACCTTGGCACTTTTTCCCCTGCTCACCTTCGTCACTCTCAGGACTTCATAGAAAGACTGCGCCTGCAACCCTCTTGTAAGATGCTTAGTCTTGATGTTGACTCTGTTTACTAATGTTCCGCTCGATGACGTTCTCTCTTTCCTTAGACGGAAGGCGTCAGAGGGCCTTCTTCCTCTCCCTCTTCCCACTGACGTTTTCCTCGATCTCATTAGACTGTGTTGACTCTAACTCTTTCTCTTTCAACGGTAAATATTACACTCAAACTTTCGGTGTCGCGAGCCCATTTATGTGCCTCTGTAACCCTTTCCACTACCGCCCACGGGATGGGTATGGGGTGCATAATAAATGAACTAAACTAACTAAGCTATGGGTTCCCCTCTCTCCCCTGTTCTTGCTAATTTCTACATGGATACTTCGAAACTGTTCTTCTTCCTTCTATTGATACTCGTCCCTCCCTTTGGCTTTACTATGTTGATGACATTTTTGCTTTATGGCCTCATGACCTTAATCTTTTCCAGCCTTTCCTCGCCTCTCTTAACAATCTGGCTCCTTCTATCCATTTCAAAGTTGAGTGGGAATCTAATTCCCTGCTTCCTTTTCTTGACGTCCAATGTGCCTTCTTGTATATAAATAAATAAAAAATAAATAAATAAATAAATAATAAATAAATAAATAAATAAATAAATAAATAAATAAATAAATAAATAAATAAATAAATAAATAAATAAATGTCAAAAACTGTCTTCTAGAATATTTGACATTATGTTCATCAGTCGACTACCATGCCCTGCACCTTATTAGTCTCCCTAGTAATAGGCTTAAAACTTTAGATAAAATTCAAAATGAATCCACGAGGATAATTTCTGTGGCTTGGAAGAAAATGCACATCAAGTGGGGGCTTAATTTATTATTAATTATTATGTAAATTAATTACATAAATTAATTATTATATAAATTAATTACAAAATTAATTATATAAATTAATTACAAAATTAATTATTACAAAATTTATTACATAAATTAAAATAATAATCATAGATGACTATTATTGAGCTTATCACTTTGGGGGTTCCGACGGAGCACCCCCAAAGGCAACACAATTCGTTGGAAATTGGGACAAGTGTCCTCAGCAAAACCGCATTGGCGTCTTCCCCCGGAAAGGCCAGGGGATGCAGGGGATCCCGGGAGGCGGGTGGGCGTTTTGAGTGTATCGCCCGGGAACGCAGCAGCGAGACGATTGGTGCGTCCCCGTGCGCGCGTAAGTACCCCCCCAAGATGCACGCTCAACCATGGTCGGTTAGCCACCGAGTATGGTATTACATTTTCTTCCTTCCCAGAAATTCCGCCGTTTGCCTTGCATACAGCGTCTATTTTCTGTGGCTTGGAAGAAAATGCACATCAAGTGGGGGCTTAATTTATTATTAATTATTATGTAAATTAATTATATAAATTAATTACAAAATTAATTATATAAATTAATTACAAAATTAATTATTACAAAATTTATTACATAAATTAAAATAATAATCATAGATGAAAATGAATCCACGAGGATAATTCTTGGAGCCCCAAGATTCATCAACATGATACGGGCTCACCATAGCCCGTGCTATTTGGAACTTTTTGTTCCAAGTAGCAAATCTTTAACAACAACAACAATCAACATGAGGGAGGAGCTGAAACTCCCAACCATATGTGAGAGAATTGAGCAGCTCAGTACTACCTTCTGTGTAAGGGTAATGAGAGGTCCACCCTTAGGGTGATGAGAGACCCAACATCACCCTTACTTCTTAGAGAAACACTGGTTAGTGTTGTATGTAGGCGGGAAAGTGTGGCCAACGCCCCAGCGTGCAACCTATATGCAAGCTGGTTGAGTAGAAGTGTTAGCAATCTCAATAAACTTCAGTCTCCGTGGTGTAGTGGTAAGACACTCGCCTGGCGTTCCGCGAGCGCTATGTCATGGGTTCGTATCCTGGCCGGGGAGGATTTACTGGGCGCAATTCCTTAACTGTAGCCTCTGTTTAACTCAACAGTAAAATGTGTACTTGGATGAAAAAACGATTCTTGGCGGCGGGGATCGTATTCCAGGGACCTGCCCGAAACGCTTCGCGTACTAGTGGCTGTACAAGAATGTAACAACTCTTGTATATATCTCTCTCAAAAAATATTCCTATTGTATGCAACGTACTAGCCGATGATATTCCACTATATGTGTAACCTGAAATACAAGTGTCTAACACGCCCATCACTCCCAGCAAAACCCACCACTCCTGAAAGCAACAATACTTGAAACCATTCATTAAAGGGTCTATATTCTATAGAACATAGGGTCTATAGCATATAGAGGTCAATAGCATTGAGGTATATAGCAGGTCTAGACCATAGCATATTGATTATGCTGCACCTGTCATTTCTTATTTTGGTAAAGGCAGGATGGGCAAGTTGGAGAAGGAACAAAATGAGGCCATGAGAATTATCTTAGGATGCCCAAGAAATGCTATGATTGAGATAATGAGGATGGAGTTGAAGCTGAAGAGTATTGGGGATAGAATTTCAGAGATAAATGTAGGCTCTGCCATTAGATTAATGAGAGGTGGGAGACCTAATGAATTGGTACTCTCAGTTCAAAAGGTGGAAAGTAATGAAAATTGTATAATGAAGTATCAGAAGAGAGCATATATGAGTACCTTATGTTCTAATGTTATAAAGTATGATATTATTCCAGAATGTATTGCTATGCCTGAGAGGCAAGTCACACCACCGTGGGAGGATTGTAACGTAGATGTAGTAATTATTCCTTACAAAAAAAAAGAAAAAAATATGAGATAGGAGAGTTAAGGGCAACATATGATTGTACAATTAGAAAATTACCTACAGAAAACACACTACATGTTATATGTGATGGTCCATAGCTAGGGATGGAAAGGTAGGATGTGGAGTCCTTACACTACACTACACGACACATTTGAATGTAGTGTAGTACACTACACTACAAAAGTTGTTCATGTGGAGTCTTGATCAAGGAGTACACTGACATCGGCACTGCAGATACTGTTATTGGACGCCGTTACTGACAATGTCTCTTCAACGCAGGCTGAACTCCAAGGTGTATTAGCAGGATTACAGGAAATAGTCAAATGTGGTAACAATGCTTGCTTCTTTATTGACAGTAGAGGAGCATTAGAATCTTTAAATAGCAGGCGCCCAGTATACCAGAATATTGTGATAGTGTAGAGAGAATATTAAGAAATTAGAAAAAACTGGGTATAAAGTAAGCTTATGTGAGATCCCTTCTTTACGGGCTATTCATGCCCGTGCCACCTCTTGGGGTGGCTTAATCTTTATCAATCAATCAGATCCCTTCACATGTGGGAATACTGTTGAATGAGGTAGTTGATGAGATAGCGAAGAGAGCCACGGAAAAAACTCTTGTGATGTTGTATGTCAGATAACTTTGAAACAAATAAAAACAAGATCAAGATGATGGAGCCGGTCGGCCGAGCGGACAGCACACTGGACTTGAGATCCTGTGGTCCCGGGTTCGATCCCGGGCGCCGGAGAGAAAACAATGGGCAGAGTTTCTTTCACCTATGCCCCTGTTACCTAGCAGTAAAATAGGTACCGGGTGTTAGTCAGCTGTCACGGGCTGCTTACTGGGGGGGAGGCCTGGTCGAGGACCGGGCCGCGGGGACACTAAAGCCCCGAAATCATCTCAAGATAACCTCAAGATAAGAAGATACAAGAGGAGGATGGAAAGGTAAAGAGAATGGCAATGGTGGACAGCAGTAACACACTTAAGAACTATTCAGTAATAAATACAAATTCGTCCTTTACTTATGGTAGTATGGTAGAGGAAAGTCTGCTTAGAAGGATTCAATTTATATGAGATTAAGATAGGATACAAATATACTGGCAATACGGTGTTGATCTCAGTGAAAAAGATAAAAATTATGTAGTATGCCGCACGCCCACACCTTAGAACATTAGTGTCAACTTATTGATAACTATGGAAATAAGGGAATAATAAGTAGTGTATCATATCAAATTGTTTGAATGTGTGATAATAGTATGATAGACAGTATACTTAGGAGCTCAAGAATTTTGCCCCAGAGTGTAACACTTATATGCTGTGCTTACTATATTAACCTGCAATGTTAAATGGGATTCTGTATTGTGATTTGTGGATTTGTACTCACTGAATTTGTGCGCCCCTTGAGGGACTTGAAATAGATGGGGTAGAAATAGCCTAATGTTACTCTATCCCTTTGAGATGTATTTTTTCCTTGTCTCAATAAACATACTTGAACTTAAACATTGCTGTGTATACCTAAGCTTAATACAAATTTACCAATTTGTTTAAATCTTCACAAGGAAGAACAACTGTAAATGTTGGAATAGTTTATTACAACATACAAGCTAAAGAAAACAGTTAGGACACTAAGGAAATAAAGCTGGCGAATAAACAGAGTGGTAGAGTTACAGCCCCGCTCTTGTACCAGGTAAGTCTAATACGGGCTCGCCATAGCCCGTGCTACTTGGAACTTTTTGTTCCCAGCAGCAGAATCTTAAACAACAGAGTGGTAGATCTCTGTATGGGAACAAATGAGGTGGTGGTGGAGGCCAAAACCGGAATTGCACACAGATTTTAATGTAAATATGTTGATATGATATCAAGAAGTTCAAGTATTGAGTTTAATCTCAAGTTTATTGAAACAAGAAAAACTACATCTCAAAGGGATAGAGTAGTTTAATTAGGCTATTCCTCCCCCTCCCCCCCCCCCGTTCACTCGCATAATATTTGAAGACATCATGTACCATCTATTTATTCATATTCTTAACTTAGTATCACCTTCTATTGCCTCGTTTTTGTTCATTTTATTATCTTGGAAGACGAGGCAGCGAACACGTGCCAGCGAACACGTATGTACGAAAGGCTTCGCGTAGACGAAATTGTGAAGGAAATGTTAGTGTACTGAACGGACGGTAGTCGAAAAGGTCATGTACGAATCGACCAGAGCCCTGTTGAAGCCTAACACCCGCCGCACGAGGGTGTATTGTCCAGTGTAGAGGCTGAGGTGGGTGTATTGTGCAGTGTAGAGGCTGAGGTGGGTGTATTGTCCAGTGTAGAGGCTGAGGTGGGTGTATTGTCCAGTGTAGAGGCTGAGGTGGGTGTATTGTCCAGTGTAAAGGCTGAGGTGGGTGTATTGTCCAGTGTAGAGGCTGAGGTGGGTGTATTGTCCAGTGTAGAGGCTGAGGTGGGTGTATTGTCCAGTGTAGAGGCTGAGGTGGGTGTATTGTCCAGTGTAGAGGCTGAGGTGGGTGTATTGTCCAGTGTAGAGGCTGAGGTGGGTGTATTGTCCAGTGTAGAGGCTGAGGTGGGTGTATTGTCCAGTGTAGAGGCTGAGGTGGGTGTATTGTCCAGTGTAGAGGCTGAGGTGGGTGTATTGTCCAGTGTAAAGGCTGAGGTGGGTGTATTGTCCAGTGTAGAGGCTGAGGTGAGTGTATTGTCCAGTGTAGAGGCTGAGGTGAGTGTATTGTCCAGTGTAGAGGCTGAGGTGGGTGTATTGTCCAGTGTAGAGGCTGAGGTGGGTGTATTGTCCAGTGTAGAGGCTGAGGTGGGTGTATTGTCCAGTGTAGAGGCTGAGGTGGGTGTATTGTCCAGTGTAAAGGCTGAGGTGGGTGTATTGTCCAGTGTAGAGGCTGAGGTGAGTGTATTGTCCAGTGTAGAGGCTGAGGTGAGTGTATTGTCCAGTGTAGAGGCTGAGGTGGGTGTATTGTCCAGTGTAGAGGCTGAGGTGGGTGTATTGTCCAGTGTAGAGGCTGAGGTGGGTGTATTGTCCAGTGTAGAGGCTGAGGTGGGTGTATTGTCCAGTGTAGAGGCTGAGGTGGGTGTATTGTCCAGTGTAGAGGCTGAGGTGGGTGTATTGTCCAGTGTAGAGGCTGAGGTGGGTGTATTGTCCAGTGTAAAGGCTGAGGTGGGTGTATTGTCCAGTGTAGAGGCTGAGGTGGGTGTATTGTCCAGTGTAGAGGCTGAGGTGGGTGTATTGTCCAGTGTAGAGGCTGAGGTGGGTGTATTGTCCAGTGTAGAGGCTGAGGTGGGTGTATTGTCCAGTGTAGAGGCTGAGGTGGGTGTATTGTCCAGTGTAGAGGCTGAGGTGGGTGTATTGTCCAGTGTAGAGGCTGAGGTGGGTGTATTGTCCAGTGTAGAGGCTGAGGTGGGTGTATTGTCCAGTGTAGAGGCTGAGGTGGGTGTATTGTCCAGTGTAGAGGCTGAGGTGGGTGTATTGTCCAGTGTAGAGGCTGAGGTGGGTGTATTGTCCAGTGTAGAGGCTGAGGTGGGTGTATTGTCCAGTGTAGAGGCTGAGGTGGGTGTATTGTCCAGTGTAGAGGCTGAGGTGAGTGTATTGTCCAGTGTAGAGGCTGAGGTGGGTGTATTGTCCAGTGTAGAGGCTGAGGTGGGTGTATTGTCCAGTGTAGAGGCTGAGGTGGGTGTATTGTCCAGTGTAGAGGCTGAGGTGGGTGTATTGTCCAGTGTAGAGGCTGAGGTGGGTGTATTGTCCAGTGTAGAGGCTGAGGTGAGTGTATTGTCCAGTGTAGAGGCTGAGGTGGGTGTATTGTCCAGTGTAGAGGCTGAGGTGAGTGTATTGTCCAGTGTAGAGGCTGAGGTGGGTGTATTGTCCAGTGTAGAGGCTGAGGTGGGTGTATTGTCCAGTGTAGAGGCTGAGGTGGGTGTATTGTCCAGTGTAGAGGCTGAGGTGGGTGTATTGTCCAGTGTAGAGGCTGAGGTGGGTGTATTGTCCAGTGTAGAGGCTGAGGTGGGTGTATTGTCCAGTGTAGAGGCTGAGGTGAGTGTATTGTCCAGTGTAGAGGCTGAGGTGGGTGTATTGAGGCAAAGTGGATAACAAAGAATTTGAAGAATCTTATAGGTAAAAAGAGAGCTTGGTACAAAAGGATTAAAAATGGGGAGGTCACTTTAGAACAGGAATTCGTACAACTAGTTAGAAATGTTAAAAAAGAGATAAGGAAAGCGAAAAGAAACTATGAAGTTTGTATAGCAGGGCAAGCAAAGACAAATCCTAAAGGTTTTTTTCAGTTATATCGAACTAAGACTAGGGAAAGGATTGGTCCATTAAAAACTGAGACAGGTCAAATAACAGATAGTGATGAAGAGATGAGTAGTATTTTTAACAAATATTTTGTATCTGTATTTACTAAAGAGGAACTTAACAATATGCCTTCAGCCCAACAAGTCTATGTGGGTGGGGACGAGGACAGGTTGACGAGTTTAGCAGTTACCAGGGAGGATGTTCTTAAACAAATAGTAAAACTCAAACCAAACAAATCCCCAGGGCCGGATGAAGTGTTTGCCAGAGTGCTGAAAGAATGCAAAGAGGAGCTTTGTGACCCACTGTCAATCATATTTAATAAATCAATAGAGTCAGGCAGAGTGCCAGAGTTTTGGAAAGTTGCTAATGTGATACCAGTTTTTAAGAAAGGAGATAGATCACTTGCGTCTAACTATCGACCAATTAGCCTAACGTCTATTGTGGGAAAGTTACTCGAATCTATAATAGCAAATAAAATTCGTCTTCATCTTGAAAAACATAAATTAATAATTGAGTCGCAACATGGTTTTATAAATGGCCGTTCATGTTTAACAAATTTGTTATCTTTTTATTCTAGCATAGTTGAGGCAGTTGATAGTGGTAAGGATTGTGATGTTGTGTACCTTGACTTTAGCAAAGCTTTCGATACAGTGCCACATGAAAGACTGATTAAAAAGATAGAGGCTCATGGTATTGGGGGTGCTATATTAAGCTGGATTAGGGCATGGCTATACCAAAGGAAACAGAGAGTTAGTATAAATGGAGTCAAGTCAGAGTGGGAAAATGTTGTAAGTGGAGTGCCTCAAGGCTCTGTCTTGGGACCTCTGTTGTTTATAATATATATAAATGATTTAGATTCAGGTTGAGTAGCAACATTTGCAAATTTGCCGATGATACGAAAATCGGTAGGGAAATTAATTCGGAGGAGGACTCACTATCACTTCAAGTTGATCTAGATAGGGTTTTGAAATGGTCAAAGGACTGGCAGATGCAGTTTAATGCTGATAAATGTAAAGTTCTGAGGCTAGGTAATGATGATAGAGTTACAAGATACGAGCTAGATGGTGTTGAGATTGCGAAGTCGGATTGCGAAAGGGATCTGGGAGTTATAATTAGTAAGAATTTAAAACAAAAGGATCAATGCATAAATGTTCGTAATAAGGCAAATAGGACACTCGGATTTATTAATCGCAGCGTAAGTAACAAGACACCTGGTGTGGTTCTCAAGCTATATCTTGCTCTGGTTAGGCCCCATTTAGATTATGCAGTTCAGTTTTGGTCGCCATATTATAGAATGGATATAAATTCACTTGAACGTGTCCAGCGTAGGATGACTAAGTTAATTCCCCAAATTAGAAATCTTTCATATGAAGAAAGATTAACAAAGCTTAATTTGCATTCACTGGAAAGGCGAAGAGTTAGGGGTGACATGATAGAGGTTTACAAGTGGATGAATGGACATAACAAAGGGGATATTAATAGGGTATTGAAAGTATCAACACAGGACAGAACGCGAAACAATGGGTATAAATTGGATAAGTTTAGATTTAGGAAAGACTTGGGTAAATACTGGTTCAGTAACAGGTTGTTGATTAACCACAG
>WNGS01165125.1:17650-30936 GCA_020271785.1 Procambarus virginalis | reverse complement strand
GTGAGGCATTGAGGGGGAGAGGCAGTGAGGCATTGAGGGGGAGAGGCAGTGAGGCATTGAGGGGGAGAGGCAGTGAGGCATTGAGGGGGAGAGGCAGTGAGGCATTGAGGGGGAGAGACGAGTGAGGCATTGAGGGGGAGAGACAGTG
The DNA here is from genome assembly GCA_020271785.1 of Procambarus virginalis. Lineage (NCBI taxonomy): Eukaryota > Metazoa > Arthropoda > Malacostraca > Decapoda > Cambaridae > Procambarus > Procambarus virginalis. The sequence continues at coordinate 30,788 of WNGS01165125.1, read as the reverse complement.
AGGCATTGAGAGGGAGAGGCATTGAGGGGAAGAGGCAGTGAGGCATTGAGAGGGAGAGGCATTGAGGGGAAGAGGCAATGAGGGGGAGAGGCAATGAGGGGGAGAGGCAGAGAGGGGGGGAGGCAGAGAGGAGGGGGGAGAGGCAGAGAGGGGGAGATGCAGTGAGAGATAGAAATAGTGAGGGAGGGAAGGCTGGCAGGCAGGCTGGCAGGCAGGCTGGCAGGCAGGCTGGCAGGCAGGCTGGCAGGCAGGCTGGCAGGCAAGCTGGCAGGCAAGCTGGCAGGCAAGCTGGCAGGCAAGCCGGCAGGATGTTTCTGCAGGCTGGCAGGATGTTCCTGCAGGCTGACAGGAAACATCCAGAGGATGTTTTCCAGACGTCTTAATAATCAGTTAGGAACAATTAAGGACTTTTATAAAGCGGATCAGGACTTCACTTATTGGTAAGTACAAACAAAATACTGTACGGTCGCGTTTACGCTATGAACCTGTCGATTTTTTCCCCTAGAGTTTTTTCATACATTTTTCGGAAACATTTCTTTTTACATTTCTAGTTTATTTTTTCCCCTCTATTTCTCGTATACGAACTTACATGTTAACCGACGGGTCTCGTCCCAAGGGGTTCGGAAACCAAGTGGTGCTCTGTACTAGTAGGTCTGAGGAGGCCTGGTCGAGGACCGGACTGCTGGGACGTTGAGCCCCGAAATCACAGCAAGGTAGGCTTATTGAGTTCCTCCCTAATCCAACTACTGACCTTTCCAAGATGCAACCACAGCGTCTGCCTAGCTCCTGAGCATCAGGTAAAAGGAAACTTGCCAAACCATTTCCGTCCCACGTAGGAATTGAACCCGGGATCCTCGATTATGAATCGAGGATCTAGACCACTGTAGCTACGGGACTCGCTGAGGAAGCAGATCGACAGAGCCTGGCTGTCGATGGTCTTATGGTCTCGTGTATATTTGTGGTCTTGTAGGATTATGTGAGTACATTGGCTTGGAGAACAGTTGTGAGGACTAACTCAAAACATTTTATGTAAAGTATTTTTTATGTAATGTTATGTGATAAGAAGATAGGGGGGATAAAGCACCAATACCTCATCATTGCATTAATGAGGCACATTTACAATTATGCTCATAAATTGATTTTTGTCACCATAGAGTGCATGCATTTGTTTATTTACCTTTGTAATTTTTTCTTATTATTTAACAGGAAATATTTTTGGTCAATATTATATTTTATAATGTTATAAATTACCTTAACCTTATTATTTGTTAAGAAATAATAGCTGATACTGTATATGGATAAAGTTAATCTAGCTTTGACAAATTACCCATTGTTTATTTTTAATGAACAAAAATAGGATTTGTTATAAGTATCTTATTTGTACCTGAGAGCTATCTATTTACAAGAGAGCCCTTCATAACCTGACTCCTCTAAGGTGCACACCACATGGTAAAACGTGTTACATATGTCACACATACCATTCACGCCTTTAGAAAAATGACACGCCTCGCAGTTTAGGGGTTAATATAATTTTGTACCAAATGTGATGAGAATTATACAGTGGCACCTCGATTAACGAGTTTAATCCGTTCCGGCACCGAGCTCGTCATGTGGAAAACTCGTCTTGCGAAACAACAACAAAACTGTCATCGGAGGTGTCCAAGAACCAGCGGACACGCTCGTTAATCGTGAAAAAGCTTGTTAGTAGAGACAAATGTTCTGCGAGTGGCTCGCTCGTTACTCAAAATGCTCGTAGATAGAGCCGCTCGTTAATCGAGATGCCACTGTGCAATATTATGAATGCTGTGAGTATTTGCAGTATTTGTTTAAATATTTTTCTTAGCAAAGCTACAAAATTAACTGCAATACAAATTTCCTTTCAGGACAAACCGAGTCTGATGACTCCGTGGTTAGGGTGGCAGCTGGTGCAAATAACCTTCATCATCCTGGCTCTGTTTGGCTTGGTGGGAAATATTAATGATATTATTTCAAGCATCTTCCTTGTCATTGTAGTTATATACTTCTTCCTCGTTGTCAATTCATACTACTTACAGGCAAGTATATACAGTATTTTAGTTTCTTTTGCATATTAAAATGGGCACTAGAAACCTTAAGTTGTCATAACGGCTATTCTTAAACTTTTTAGAAGGTGTATTTTTACTTGTTAATTATTTAAACAGCTTATGTGTAGATATGTAATGCTTATTGACAGTTACATACAGAAATCACAATAGTGTGATACATCAAATGAACAAATCCAAAAGGGGCCGTGATGAGGGTTCAAACCTACGTCCGAGATCATCCCAGACGCTGCCTTAATCGACTGAGCTATGGCATGGTCAAAAAAATTGAAACCAGAAGTTGTACCTAACTTACTTGAATCCCGCAGCCTCTCCGAGACACAAACCAGAGTTTTACACAACTCCCCCCTGCACTCGAGTTATGTCAATAGGCTGTTCTACCTCTTTGCCCTTACTTCATTACACACAGAAATCACAATAGTGTGATGCATCAAATGACCATGTTGTAGCTCAGTTGATTAAGGCAGCACCTGGGATGATCTCGGACGCAGGTTCAAATCCTCGTCACGGCCCTTGTGGACTTGTTCTTATTGACAGTTGCTTCTGCACACATTTATCAGTAAAATAGAGAGTATGGCCTTGACAAGTTAAGCTGAAGCACTGTCAAGGGGTCACCCTGTTCTTTGTGATAAGTTCCTCATAAATCCTCAAGAACTGTAGCACTGTCCTGGCCTTTATGACTTATGTAAGAAAGCTGTTCTATGGGCTGTTGCACTCTGAGATACTTGGGATACTTGATGTTCTTCCCTCTTGTCTTTCTTTATTGGACTTATTGAAGTAGTTTCAATTAGCATTATTTAGCTGGCTAATATATTTAATGTCTTGGTGAGGTTAGCCATGTCATGTCCATCGACTTGAGAATAGTCCAGGACGGACCGAAATGTCGTCGTCCCTTCACCTTCTAGTGTGTGGTCTGGTCAACATGTCATGTCATATTTGTCAAAATGTTAGCCTTGTAGTTTTCAGCCTTTCTTGGTTTACAAGTTGACTTGGTTCTGTTATGATTTTTGCCACTGCTGGAATTTTCTGTAATAAGTTCATTTTGTAAGTTGCTATCCTTGTTTACAGTTTACCTGTTTCTGATTTTTAAATTTCTGTTCCTACAGCCTGACCAGAGGCTAGGTTTGGTATGGCTTGATTGGTAGGCAGTTTCTACCAGTGACCCACAGCCTTTGTTCACTCACCAGTAATTGGTTACCTAATTGTTGACCAATTGGTTGGTCATATTCCAGGAACAAATGGATAAGACTTACCTTGAGCTATGGGAAGGGAAATTCTCTCTGCTTGCTAACAAGAGTTAGAAGTTGTTTGTTGCTGTACTCGCTTGTGTGTTAACAAAAAAATTAATGAAAATTCTTTAACTATCCAGCTGATTCGGTACTTACTGCAGAAACTTGTCTTATTACCTCTCGCAGCCTTTGTCCCAACAATACTTCTTACATTTGCTGGAAGAAGGTACTGAACTTTTTACTGTAGTCGGACTAAATTTTGTTTAGTTTGGTCTACCATTACGTTTTGGTGGTTGCATACGATTTTTTTTTATTGACTTTCATTACCATTTTCATTTCCTTGTAATCAAAATATAGTTTGATTATTATTAGGTTTTGGTTAACTTTTAAACAGCACTGTAATGCCAAATTGTTATGTGGTTTTCGGTGATTAGTGAACTGTAATACCATGGTCCTTCTCTTTTTGAAACCATAGCAAGGCAGCGTTATACATATGAAAACTGTGATGTGTATTGTCATGTCTCGTCTGTAAGGGCTTGTAGCTATCAATATTGGATAGCATTCACTAGCTTTTCTGCAGGGAACCCCATTGGCTTCCTGAAACTATCTTACTAATCAAGTAATTACCCAAGTGTAGTTACAGGATAACGTATAACGTGTCATACTGTGACACGTTATACAACATGTATGACAAGTGCCATACTACATGAGTAATCAATCAGAGTTCTTTGTTGCCTAGAGGGGACAGGAGCCAAAACCTGGTCCCCTCAGAGAGGCACAGGGAGCAATAGTCTATGAACACCTTAAATTTAAAGTAATATTATATTGGCTATGGACCAGGGAAGGCACCCAGAAACATAGGCAAAACAAAACAGACCACTGCCAGGTTGAAAATTGCAACCTCTGTCCTCAAAAGAGCAGAATAACTCTCCCAGAAACAAACAAAACTTCATCTAACTAACCCTCCCCCCGCCCACTCATTAGCACAACCCCCCCCCATGACCCCCCCATGGGGGGGGAGAGGGAGCCGGGCCACCCCATTCAGTTCTTTGATGCCGTGCCAAGTGCTTGCTGCCGCTCTGGTTCCGTGTTCCCATTTTCTTTGGTGTTTTTGTCCTTGCAGTGGTGTTCTAAACAGAATTCTGTGGGTAGTCAGGAGTTTTTCAAGTACTGGAGTATCATGCACTTAGGGGCCACCTTACCTAGGTGCTCTGTAAGTACTGCCCCTGGCATGGTCAGGGTTCTGTTCCCTGGGGCATTCGGGAATCACTCCCCATTAAAGGACTTCCTCGCTTATGGTTGTCTTCGCCCTTGGGGTGCGTCAGGGGCTTTGGGCTTTCCATATTGCCCAGGTTGGGGGTGGGGGTGTGTGTTTTAGCTGGTGGGGTGAACGGTGGCTGGCGCAGCCTAATTTTCAGCTATCAAATAGCGGGCCGATGGTTCTCTCTGCCTGCTTGTTTGCTGTTGTGGAGTTTTTTTTTGTGCTTTCATGTTTACTGCCATTTTATTTTGTCTTTTTGGCAGAGGAGTTTGACTTTACACCTGATTAGACTCCACCTCAGATGTGGTGGTGGTCCTCCTCTGTTGCCTCCGAGGCTTTACTGCAGCTGCTTGCAGTCGAACTGCCTTCACTGACAGGGTTTATCAGCTTAGCTGGCCCCAGTGCCTGAGCTTCCTGTAGTGCTCATTCTCCCTACAGGCCCTGGAAAACCCCTGCAGGCTCGGTTGTACTGTGGTTACCTCTTCTGAATCTGCTCTCACTTTGTGTGATTTCCAAGGATGCTTGTTGCCCCTTCCTCAGGGTGGCGATCATCCACTCTGCCACTGTCATGCTGCCGGTTAGGTCGGGGATACCTATGACCTGGGGTCTTACGAGACTTGTTTCCCGCTTCTGCTCCAATTCCCTCATCCCCCATCAGATATTCTATGGGATCAGGCTGTGGTCGTGTTGCATAATAGTGTCTCTGATGTAATGTGCCAGGTGTGTGAGGTTTTCTTCCTCGCGGTCTTCCCTTGTGAATGTTCAGGAGGCTTTTGGCGCTTACCTCCTGCTAGACTCGGTTTATGCCCCGGTATGGTTCTAACTTCTTCCCTCTATAGGGTGCATTATGGGGTTCTTATGTCTTCCTGGCTGGCAGACTGTTCCTTCTCTTAGGGCTTGGAGTGGTTTTGGCTGTACCTGTACACTTGAGTGGTGGGAGGTTACCACTGTTGCAGGTATTCTTGTGGGCAACTCTTGGGTTCCTCATTAAGTGCCTCTTCCCTTTCGCGTGCCTCGTGATGTTGGCCTGGTGCAGTTGCATACTCAAGAACCCCTCTTTTGGCAGCTTTGGTGGTCGATGACCTTCGGACTCGTAGTCACTTGGCCTCTGTCTGGCGATTCTTCGGTCTTCTAGTGCAGTGGCTTTCAGAAGATGTGGGTTCGCTTGGTGGGGACCCTCGGCTGGGGGTCTTTGTCTTGGCAGCTTCAACGTCATCTGCCTTTGCCAAGCTGTTTGCGCTGCTCCTCCGGGATGCGGTTTCCATGTTTTCACCTACCATCTCGCAAGTCGGCTGGCCGTTTGGGCTCTTATCTTTGGATTCCACTTGGGCCCTGGCTCTTTCACCTGCTTCTCCATTTTGTCCTCTTCTGTTTCCTGAGGACGATGAGTTTCAATTTTGTAAGTGGCTTTGGGTAGTTGCCGTCCTGTTTTGGTATTGTTGTGTGTCAGTGGTGGGTCATACCTTTCTCTCCTTCCCACAGGCTTCCTCCGGCTTCAGTCCCGCAGTCGGCTGCAGTTGAGGGTGACCATGGTTACTTGGTGGTTGCTTGTGCAACTGTGCAAGAGTCTGCACTTTGCTCCTTCTGGTTTACCTGCTAGGCATGGTTTGGGCTCACAACGCGGTGTGGAAGTTTGCGGCGGTGTGGCTGGCGCTGCAGGGGATTCAGTTTCCTCAGAGTTCGGACTGCTCCCCGTGGTTCTTTATCTCAACCTGGGGGGGGGGGTGTCTCTTCAGTCTGTGACTTTTGGAGCTGGTCGCTTCAAGTGGCTTCTGCTGAATTCTCAGGGTTTAGCTCTCCACGCTGTTCTTATTCAGGGAGTGTCAAACGTCCTGGCAGACAGCCTACCTCACTTCATTCCTCTTTCCACGGAGTGGACAGTTGACTCCGGCTCCTTTTTTTGGCTTTGCCAGACGTACAGGTGCGCAGAGGTGGACCTCTTTGTGTCAGCTTGGTCTGTGTCTTCATGTGTACGTGGTGCCTTTTCCCGACTGTGTACCTTTGTGGTAGATGTTTATCGGCATGACTGGTTGAGGTGTTGGTTCCGGTACCTTTTTCTCCGGGTTCTGGCTTGTCTGGAATCCTATTGAGGAAGGGTGTTTCTCCCGGCCCCATTGTGGCCAGCCCAGCCTTGGTTTCAGGCGCTGCTTGGTTGGTGCCCGAACCCGAGCATGTTGTCGCTGCTCTGCCTTTTCCAGCGGGTCGGGCTAGTGAAGTACCTCACTTATTCGACTTTCTCCTCCATGATAAGCGCCTGATTATTCAGATAAGCGTGTATCACCATTTGTACGGTGATCAGGTTGCTAATTTGATGGTGTCCCACCTGAGGCCTTCTTCTCAGCAACAGTATGAGGTTTCTTGGCGGGCTTTCCGCCATTTTCTTTCTCTTCATCTGTGTCTGACGAGGTTGTTAGTCTTTTTCTCTCTGCTTTTTCTGAATCTGCAGCTCATGCTGAACACTGTCGCTTCTTTCATGTGGCATTGGCAGAGCTGCTGCAGCTTGCGTTCTGGGTTGATGTAAATACTGCCTCGTTCTGCTAGCCTTCTCTTTTTTTTTTTCACCTCCAGCCTGCTCATACGCTGCCTAAGCCTTCATGGTCTTTGGACTGGGTTCTTTCCTCTCTTCCTTCGCCTCGGTTTATAGTGGCCCCTTTGGTTCATAATTGCTTTTGGATAGCTTTGCTTTTGTTGGCTTTGGCCTCTAGGGGTCGGGTGGGGGGAGCTTCATGTTCTTCTCCAGCACCAGGGGTTTCTCCAGTATCACATGCTGTGTCCGGTAGCTGCTTTGTGCCACTACCTGCAGGCCACCGGTTCTGTATTGGTAGATGCTCTCTGGTGTATCCAGTTTTCCTGGTTCCCTGTTTCAGGGCTCGTGTGTCTCGGGTTGTCTTCACTGTCATTAAGTCTAGGCAGCCTGCAGTCTACCCTTGTGCACCATGATTTGAGGAAGTATGCCGCTCTTTCAGCTGTCTTTGGTAATATGTTGTGGGATGATATTCAGGCATGGGCGTTTTGGAGGTCGAGCAGGGTCCTGGCTGTCGAGTATCTCGTGAACATCCCAGGCCCTTGTAGCCTTGTTGCTACAGGGCATTTGTCACAACCGACTGTCTCTTCTCCGGATTGAGACCTGAGGTGCTGCCGCCTCCCTGGAAAGTCCCTGTTTTACCTTCTCTGTGAGTTATTGTGCTCTTTTGAGCATGTAGGTCACAATTTTCAACCTGGCAATGGTCTGTTTTTTTTGCCTACCTTTCTGGGTGCCTTCCCTGGTCAATGGCAAGTATGATATACATACTGTACTGTACTTTCAATGTAAAGTGTTCATAGGTCATTGCTCTCTGCACCTCTCTGAGGGGGCCAGGTTCTGGCTCTGGTCCCCGTTAGGCAACAAAAATTCTACGACTGATGACACTCGAGTAGTATGGCACTTGATCAATAAAATAGCTTCATGGGCCTCCTGGGTTCACCCAAAAACTGTCATTTCATTACGTTCAACACTGATTTTTTCTATTCCTGATATTGTTATGTTTCCAAGANGTTTTGGTAATTACCTAAGTGTAGTTACAGGATGAGAGCTACGCTCGTGGTGTCCCGTCTTCCAGCACTCTTTGTCATATAACGCTTTGAAACTACTGACGGTCTTGGCCTCCACCACCTTCTCCCCTAACTTGTTCCAACCGTCTACCACTCTGTTTGCGAAGTGAATTTTCTTATATTTCTTCGGCATCTGTGTTAGCTAGTTTATATCTATGACCTCTTGATCTTAAAGTTCCAGGTCTCAGGAAATCTTCCCTATCGATTTTATCAATTCCTGTTACTATTTTGTATGTAGTGATCATACCACCTCTTTTTCTTCTGTCTTCTAGTTTTGGCATATTTAATGCCTCTAACCTCTCCTCGTAGCTCTTGCCCTTCAGTTCTTGGAGCCCAATTAGTAGCTGTCTTTGCACCTTTTCCAGTTTTCTGATGTGCTTCTTAAGATATGGGCACCACACAACCGCTGCATATTCTAGCTTTGGCCTAACAAAAGTCGTGAACATTTCTTTAGTATATCGCCATCCATGTATTTAAAAGCAATTCTGAAGTTAGAAAGCGTGGCATAGGCTCCTCGCACAATATTCTTTATGTGGTCCTCAGGTGATAGCTTTCTATCTAGAACCACCCCTAGGTCTCTTTCTTTATCAGAATTCTTTAAAGATTTCTCACATAATAATAGGTTGTGTGGGGTCTATGTTCTCCTATTCCACATTCCATAACATGGCTTTATTAACATTAAATTCCATTTGCCAAGTGGTGCTCCATGTACTTATTTTGTCCAGGTCATCTTGAAGGGCATGACAATCATCAAAGTTCTTATCCTTCCTATTGTCTTAGCATCATCAGCAAACATGTTCATATAATTGTGTATACCAACTGGTAGATCATTTATGTAGACAATAAACATCACTGGTGCAAGAACTGAACCCTGTGGTACTCCACTTGTGCATTTTTTTTTTTTTTTTTTGAGATATACAAGAGTTGTTACATTCTTGTACAGCCACTAGTACGCGAAGCGTTTCGGGCAGGTCCCTGGAATACGATCCCCGCCGCGAAGAATCGTTTTTTCATCCAAGTACACACTTTACTGTTGCGTTAAACAGAGGTTACAGTTAAGGAATTGCGCCCAGTAAATCCTCCCCGGCCAGGATACGAACCCATGACATAGCGCTCGCGGAACGCCAGGCGAGTGTCTTACCACTACACCACGGAGACTAGATTTCTCTAGTCTGATACATTGCCTCTGATCACTGCCCTCATTTTTCTATCAGTCAGAAAATTTTTCATCCATGTTAGAAGCTTACCTATCACCCCTCCAATATTTTCCAGTTTCCAGAACAACCTCTTATGTGGAGCTCTGTCGAAAGCCTTTTTTAGGTCGAGATAGATGCAGTCAACCCAACCATCTCTTTCCTGTAATATCTCTGTTGCTCGATCATAGAAACTGGGTAAATTCGATACACAGGATCTTGGTATGAATGTTTGTATGCCTTCATCGTATATTTTGCAAAGTATGGCATACATCTACATTTATACATCTCATTGTGTGGGACTCTCGGACTGCTTCCTTCTCTCTCCCTCCAGAATCTCTGCTTCGGCTGCAGTCTCGCCTTCGCCTGTTTCTGGGGCTTCCAGGTCACCCGGAGGTTGCTCAAGGGTTTGTGCGAGAGCCTGAACTTTGCCGTAATGGTCTACCCGCCGGGTCAAGTTTGGCTTCGTCGGCTGCTGCCGACGGTTGCCACAAGGCAACCACAGATGCCTTGTGGTTCCTTCATAGACGTCCCTTCCACCTCTCGTGCGATTGCTGGATTTGGCCTCCGAGTGTCTTGCGTCGGCTGCTGCATTGCCAGCTTCCTCTTTGGGTTTTTTGGCTTTCAGTGTTTTGGCATTTATCCGAGCCGTTGCTTGATGTGTTCATGGACGCGTAGTCTCTTGGCTGGGGCTTTGTAACCAGTGCTCACCAGGCCAACCAGGGGTGGTGGGGTCTGTTCTTGTGGTGCGGAAGCTTGCGGAGGTGTGGATGTCGCTTTGGAGGGTTCGAGTCACTTGTGGATTGTACAATCCGGCTCCATTTGGACTACTGTACTTCCTGGTGGTTCATTGCCTGAACCAAGGGGGGTTCAATGCGGTCCTTGGCTCTTTGGGGCTGGTCTCTTCGTATGACTCGTTTGTTGAGTTCTCGGGATTTGGTTCTCCTGGCCATTCACGTTCAGGTGTCCAACGTCCTGGCAGACGGCCTGTCTCGGTTCATTCCCCTGTCCATGGAATGGACGGTCGATGCCGACTCCTTCAGTTGGCTCTGCCAGAGGTGAACCTCTTCACATCGGTGTGGTCAAGGCGTCTCCCATTGTATGTGGCGCCCTTCCCCGACTGCGAGTCCATTGGGGTCGATGCCTTGTGGCAGGACTGGTTGAGGTGGGGTTACCTGTACCTCTTTCCCCCAGTTCAACTGTTGCTCCAGGTCCTAGCTTGCTTGGAGACTTACCAAAGGAGAGTAGTCGTCTTGGCTCCTTGGTGGCTGGCCCAGCCTTGGTTTCAGGCGCTGCTTGCTCGGTGTCCAAACCCAAGGGTCTTCCCATGGCTCCGCCTCTTTCAGCAGATCGGTCCGGTCTATTATGTGGCTGGTTTGATGTTCTTGTCGAGTCTTCACATCTGATCTTTGACTCGAGTCTATCACCACTTGTATGGTGAGCAGATGGCTTCGTTGATAGTGTCCCACTTACGTGCTTCGTCTGGGCAGAAGTAGGAAGTTTCCTGGTGGTCCTTCCATTATTTCTTATCCCTTCGTAAGTTTACCTCCATCTCTGATAGGGTTGTCTTGTCCTTCCTTTCGTGGCTGTTCAAGGACCATCGTCTTATGCCGAATACTGTCGCTCGTATCGTGCAGTGCTGACGGAGCCACTGCAGCTTGTATTCAGCATTGATGTTACTTCTGCACTGTTCTGCAAGCTGTTTCGTGTGTTGTTTCACCTCCGGCCTGCTCGTGCACCGTCTGAGCTGTCCTGGTCGTTGGACTGGGTGCTCACCTTTCTCTCATCTCCTCGGTTTGTGGTGGCCCCCTTGGTTCAGGATTGTTTTTCCAAGGCTCTTTTTCCTGTTGGCATTGGCCTCTCAGGGTTGGATTGGGGAGCTTCATACTCTCCTCCAGCACAGGGGGGGGGGGTTCTGCTACTTTGGTCCTGGTGGTAGATTTGTTCGTTTGTAGCCTTCTCCTTTTCTGGCAAAGAATGAGACTGCTGCTTTCTGCAGGGGGTCCATGGGTTATTGATGCTTGGCTGGTCAGGCTGGGGGTGCATTATGTGTTGTGTTCAATTGTGGCTCTCTGCCGTTACCTGTGCACCACGGCTTCGGTGGCCAGGTATGCACTTTGGGTTGACCCGGTTTTCCTTCTTCCCTGTTCCATGGGTTAGGTCTCCCAAGTTGTTTGCAGGGTTATTTGGTCCAGCCAGACTGCGGTCTATCCTCGTGCCTACGGCGTTCGTAAGTTTGCTGCGCTGGCTGCCGTCTTCGGTAACATGTCTTGGGCTGACATTCGTGGATGGGGTTTTAGGAGGTCGAACAAGGTCCTGGCTGCTCACTACCTTATCAACGTTCCTGGCCTAGTCGGGCCTGTGTCTCATTGGGTCGGAGGTTGCAGCCAGTTGTCTTGGCTTCGCATTGAGGAGTGAGGGCCGACCGCCTCCCGGGTAAGTCCCTCTAGTTTTGTCTTTGGGTAAGGAGCTCCGGGGAGCCAAAGGGGCTTTCCCCAGAAAACCAACGTTGAGTGTAAGGAAACGCCATTTTCTGGGTGAGACCTGGAGGTTCCCTGGCATCCCTCCCTCCGGTAGGCATTTGTTCGTGGTTTTTGACATCCAGCCTCTGAACTGTAAGGTGGATAGCTGGTGCGGGGGTTTGGGGCTCACCCTTTCCCCTCCTGGGAAGGGGGAAGTTGCGCAGACAGCGGCATGGCGAGGTGGTGATATCATGCTCGTTTGTTCGTTTTCATTTGAGGCGTTCTGTCCACTAGTTTGGCTTTAGTAGCAATATTTTAACCAGAACAGGGGTTTGTTTTGGGGCGCTTAACTTTCTGGGTGCCTGACCCAGTTGATGGCAGACATAGAATGCTTCCAACCACACGGGGGTTTCTATAGGCCATTGCTCCTCGTGCCTCTCTGAGGGGGCCAGGTTCTGGCTTGTGGTCCCCGGTAGGCAAGAACTCCAAGCACTTTGACTGATGCCACGGTCTAATAGTGTACATTCATATCACCCCGGTTAGCTCCATGGAGCCTCCGGGTCTCAACCAGAAAATGTCATTTCATTACATTCAACGCTGCTTTTTGACCAAGTTTGGTCAAAAGATGTGTTGAATCTAAAGCTCTGCATTAAATAGGACAACACAATGCATAACTCATGCTTAGATAAAACTCCAACATTTTTGCATTTTAACAAACTGTAATGTTTGGAAAATTATCAAATTTTATTCCCACAGTTCGGGTCATTACTTGAAATATTCAAGTGTGTTCTAAGACTGGTGGACTTTGAGTTGTCTCTCAAGCAGTGCCAGCAAGCAGAGAAGACATTACTTGTCAGACCTACTATTCATGTTCTTTGGACAATTCAACTGAAGATGATGATGATGATGATGATGATGACGATCATCATGACCTTGCATCTGAAAAATGCCCTACTGGAGCTGTAATTAACATAAGTTAGTATCTGAGATTTTCTTCCTAGCGCTTTAACGTTCCAATTCCTTGGCATTTTAGCGATAATAAGGTTGCAGGCATCTCAAGGTTGCTCTCAGGGATAACTAAAATGTTTATACAGGTAATATTGTTTGAGTTCATATATATACAGTATCTAGCTTAGGAACCAGGAATCTCTCCCTAAAACAGCTGATCTGAAACATGCTGTACATTCTTTAATCTTTCACCCAGTCTTGAGAGACATTTTAATAGCCCAACAGAATCATAGGATGAAGTACATTTTCTTTCAATAATGTAGTTCTAATTATCAATGGGAATCCAACTGAAGAAATTAGTAGTACAGTACAG
>WNGS01165124.1:0-13383 GCA_020271785.1 Procambarus virginalis | reverse complement strand
AAATGTAATAATTATTGCAAAACGCGTTGAAGCATCGTGTCAGACTAGAAATAAAAATGAATTTTGGAGAATTGATTTTCAATTACCATCGACAGTAAAAGAAACAAAAAGAAATACTGAGAAAATTCGTGTTAGAATTATTAATCTTACTTTTTCGGTCATATTTAACAACACACACACACACACACACCACCCAACACACACACACCACACCACACACCACACACACAACACACAACACACACACACACACACACACAATATATATATATTAATATATAATATATATTATATATATATATATCTATATATATATATATATATTATATATATGAAAACTCACACCCCAGAAGTGACTCAGGCAATTCAGGCTTGTTTTGCATTTGTGTTCACTCACGTGTTGCCGCAAAAAATGAGGTGATTTGATAAAATGCTATGCCCAAGATTACCATCCGAGTGCCGGCAGGGAAGTGGTCAATTAGCTTCGGCTATACCTTTCTTATGTCCGGTCGTTATGTCAAGTGGGTTTAAGGCGTCCCTGTACATACCAGTTGCGTTGCCCTGGGTGTATGGGTTCGAGTCATTCTGGGGTGTGAGTTTTCAGGTGTATCTGTCCCGGGGGACCATTCAGGCTTGTTTGCATTTGTGTTCCTCACGTGTTGCCCCAAAAATGAGGTTATTTGATAAAATGCTATGCCCAAGATTACCATCCGAGTGCGGCGGGGAAGTGGTTCATATAGCCTCGGCTATCACTTTCTTATGTCCGGTCGTTATGGTCCAGTGGTTTTAAGGCGTCCCTGTACATACCAGTTGCGTTGCTCCTGGTGTGATGGGTTCGAGTCACTTCTGCGGGGGTGTGAGTTTTCAGTTGTATCTAGTCCTGGTGACCATTCAGGCATGTTTGCCTTTGTGTTCCTCACGTGTTTGCCCCCAAAAATGAGGTTATTTGATAAAATGCTATGCCCAAGATTACCCTCGAGTGCCGGCGGGGAAGTGGTTCTATAGCCTCGGCTATCACTTCCTTATGTCCGGTCGTGATGGTCAACGGGTTTAAGGCGTCCCTGTACATACCAGTTGCGTTGCTCTGGGAGTATGGGTTCGAGTCACTTCTGGGGTCCGGGAGTTTCAGCTGTTTCTAGTCCTGGGGACCATTCAGGCTTGTTTTGCATATATATATATATATATATATATATATATCTATATATATATATATATATATATATATATATATATAGATATATATATATACATGTATATATATATGCGAACAAGCCTGAATGCATTATATATATGCATTCAGGCATATATATATCACATAGAGTGTTGCTATCACCTCATTTTGTCCGGTCGTGATGGTCAAGTGGTTTAGGGCCGTCTTGTACATACCAGTTGCGTTGCTCCTGGGAGTATGGGTTCGAGTCACTTCTGGGGTATGAGTTTTCATTCATTATATATATATATATATATATATATATATATATAATATATATATATTATATATATATATATATATATATATATATATATATATCTATATATAGATATATCTATATATCTTAATATATATATATATATATATAATATATATATATATATATAGAATATATTATATATATATATATATATATATATCGTACTATATATATATATAATCTATATATAATATATATATATATATATATATATATAATATAGCACAAATAGGTAAGTTATTCTTGCACTAATGTTTTCTATATTTCTCACTAGATGGGATAACCGATAACTGGTATCCAATTGCGTGTCTCTAGGAGCCTCCAATTTTGGGAGTGCTTGTAGTCTGCTAAGACTGCTGCTCTTGTGATCCGCGTTCGAGGCACAGATGGTCCAAGTGGATGAAATATTCATGATATTGGTTTGCAATATATATATATATATATATATATATATATATATATATATTCTATATATATATATATATATATATATATATTTATTATATGTGTGAGGGTACCACCTCTGGTGCCAATGTGGGGACCCATACCTCGGAGAAGAAAATAAAACGTATTCAGAGGAGAACTTGTAGTTTCTCACTGAACACTAATATTTTCTTCTCCTACCACCCACATTCTTTTGTATGTACACATATATTTGCTTTATTTGAACTGTGTTCAAAAAAGGAGTTACATATAGGTACAAAGATGGTTATCATAGGTCGTCGAGCTCCTCCAGCTCCTCAGATGGCGGGCAGGAACCCTGGATGCAGTGCGCATTCCCCTCTGTATCGCCACGCTGAGGCGCTGGAAAAGACACCTGGCAGCTCTAGGGTCCCAATTGTTGTTTCAATGAGCCTAGAACCCAGTTCCTTCAAAAAACTGGTAGCACTTTTACCCAGGCGCCGAGTGTCTCAGAAGCAAATGGGGACAAAATTGTAGTGGTGATCAAGTTCTCTATACTTTCGGGATTTGGCTGCTTCCCTGTGGGTGGCAGCGCCACCTGGTGGTGCAACACTGAGGTCATTATATATATATATATATATATATATATATATATACATCTATATTATATATATATATATTATACTATCTATTATCTAATTTAAATATTGCCAGTTCTTTGTTTTGTGAATTGTTTGATATAGAGGAGTTGTACTTGAGTGTTGGGGAACTGTGTAGAGATTAATTATTCATTTTGATTTACTGTCCTTTGTGGACAGAAGACTGAAGGTAAGAGAGTTACTGGGTCAGGCGAGGCCAATCTGGGCAAGATTGCATGGGGCCTGGCAAGATTGCAATATTGACAAAATTCCATTAACCCTCTTGCCCATGCAAGAGGGCTCGAGACCAGGTCTTGCTAATTACCAACAGAGTGTTGGTACAAGATCCTGCTGCCGTGGTATTTATTAGCTGTGGAGTGACACTCTGGAATTAACGTAACGTAAAGTTGATTGTTGTGTATTTGTAAAGCAAGTTTGTTGAATAAAATGGTATTGTTGCAAAAGTGACTTTACTTCAATAACTTTGAAAGCCCCGTTATATTACTCTCTTACTGTTACTTCTAAAGTCTTGTATAATGGAGTAAAGTGTGGGTATCAAGCCAAAATAGCCCAAACACTCACAACAGTTTGGAGTAAGAACCCATTTCCTAGTAAGAACTCAGGGAAGCTAGGGAGCCGGTCGGCAGAGTGGACAGCACACGCTTTACTTGTGATCCTGTGGTCCTGGGTTCGATCCACGGCGCCGGCGAGAAACAATGGGCAGAGTTTCTTTCACCCTATGCCCCTAGGTTTACCCTAGCAGTAACAATAGGTACCTGGGTGTTAGTCAGCTCGTCCACGGGCTGCTTCCCTGGGGGTGGAGGCCTGGTCCGAGGACCGGGCCGACAGGGGACAAAAAAAAAAACCCAAGTGAGAAGAAACTAATGCAGGGGGCCGTAGCCCCCCCCTCTCAGTAAGAATAACAAGGTATCCAATCCTGCTCAACAGGGACAGGAGGTGAAAAAAAAAAAAAAAAAAAAAAAAAAAAAACAAAAAAAGGAAAAAAAAAAAAAAAAAAAAAAAAAAAAAAAAAAAAAAAAAAAAAAAAAAAAAAAAAAAAAAAAGAAAAAAGAAAATCATCTAAGATACCTCGAAAGATAACCCGCTGATTGCTTATCATTTTGAGAATCCAACGACTTAGTGACTGCAGGACCCAGTTCATTGGACCTCGGCGTTTGTTCTCGCCTTCTCCAGTTAAGAAAACAGTATTCCCATCTGACTCAACAGCTCGGACAGGAGTGTGTTTTGTCAAAGACTTTAGTTTACACACACACCTGTAACCTGAAAACAGTAAACAGAGTCAGCTAATCCGTCATACTTATACTCGCATTTGGGTGAGGTGATATGGTGCAACAGTTTTGGATGAGGTGAACAAACTTGTGACAAATGCAAGACAGAACACGAAACTATGGGTATTAATTGGATATGAGAGCATAAGAATGGAAGTAACTGCCGAGGGCCTATTGGCCCATACTTTCTCTTGATGCTTCTATATTGGTTCGTAGTCTTGAAGTGAGTAGAATATAATTGTGCATTAATTGGCTGTTCATTGCTGCTGTTGACTGTTTGATGTGCAGCGCCTCGCAGATGTCGAGCCGCCTGCTATCATCGCTGTATCTATCGATGATTTCTGTGTTGTTTGTTAAGACTTCTCTGGTGATGGTCTGGTTGTGAGAGGAGATTATATGTTCCTTTGTGGAGTCCTGTTGTTTATGCATTGTTAATCGCCTGGAAAGAGACGTTGATGACTTGCCTATATACTGAGTTCTTGGGGCTTACAATCCCCAAGTGGGCATTTGAAGGCATTGACGACGTTGGTTTCCTTTAAGGCATTCTTCTTTGTATCTGGAGAGTTTTTCATGAGTAGTTTGGCCGTTTTTTTGTTTTATAGTAAATCGTCAATTGTATTTTCTGTTTTTTGTCTGTAGGGATAAAGTTCCTATCAACAGTATTTTTCATGACCCTTTCCTCCGTTTATGAGCTGTCGAAAAGAAGTTCCTGTAAAATAGTCTAATAAGGGGCACATGTGTTGTGTTAGTTGACTCTTCAGAGGTTGCATGGCGTTTTACCTTTGTTTTATGATGTCTTCAACAAAACCATTAAAGAACCCGTTGTTGACTAGGACCTGCCTTACCCTGCAGAGTTCTTCATCGACTTGCTTCCATCCTGAGCTGTGGCTGAGCGCCCGGTCGAAGTTGACAAGCGTTGACAACACTCCTCTTGTACCTGTCTGGGCAGTCACTATTGGCATAGAGGCACATTCATATGTATGTTTCCTTAGTGTAGACTGCAGTATGGAAGCCTCCACTCCTTTCCGTGACTGTTACATCTAGAAAGGGCCGCTTCCTATCCTTCTCCATCTCGTAAGTGAAACTCAACACAACTTCAAGACTTCGAACCAATATAGAAGCATCAAGAGGAAGTATGGGCCAATAGGCCCTCTGCAGTTACTTCCATTCATATGCTCTCATATCCAATTAATACCCACAGTTTCGTGTTCTGTCTTGTATTTGACACAAGTTTGTTCACCTCATCCAAAACTGTTGCACCATACCACCTCACCCAAATGCTAGTATCAACCTTACTGAGGACCTAATTACTCTTTTGAATCTGGGTATAAACTGTCACGTTATGTCCAGACCGAGTGAGATGGCCCGGAAAGTGGAGTTGGAGATCCTATTGGACGATATATTCGACCTCGAGAACCAAAAGAAGGTGACCACTAAAGACACCTTGCAAGCAGAACTTATTGCAGAAGGAGGAAAGTTTCGAGGTAACTACAGAAGCACCATACTGTTCCCCGAACTCAAAGCGGCAGCTAAGAGCATTCGTGAGAACAAGGAGATAGTCATTAGGAGAGGAGAGAAGTCGCCAATATACGTCATTCTTAAAAAAAGACGAATATCTGGCAAAAATGAACCTCATACTCTCTGACCAAACTAAAATCCAAAGGGTAACGAAGGACACACCAGCCGAATTGAAAAGGAAGGTAAACAGATTGATCGAAACTGTGAACGCCAAGAAATCTGGACTCCACCTGCCAAAAGTTGTTGGGGAACACAAACCTGGGTATGCTTATGGAAATATGAAGACCCACAAGCCAGGAAACCCTCTTCGGCCAATCATCAGCCAGATACCCACACCCACATACAGACTGGCTAAGCAACTAAACGGGTTGCCAACTCCTTACGTACCCTGTGCTTTCAGCTTGAAGTCTCCCAAGGAATTCGTTGACTTACTGCGGGGAGCACGGGCCACGGGGATAAGAGCCTCGTTGGATGTGGAGTCACTATTTACCAACGTACCTGTGGACGAGACAATCGGGATGATAGCAGACAGAGTGTATCGTGACCCGGCTTGCACTCCTCTTGACATGCCAGAAAGCATACTGAGAAAACTATTCCAAGCCTGTACTAAAGGGACACCCTTCGTGAGCCTAGATGGGCACATGTTTGGGCAAGTAGATGGGGTCACCATGGGTTCTCCCCTAGGTGTCCTGTTTGCGAACTTCTACATGGGCACCATCGAGCAGAGGGTCCTAGTTGACATGGTCTTGAAACCCGCCGTATAATGCAGATATGTTGACGACATTTTTACACAGGTACCTGATGCCAGATGTCTGCAGCAGCTGAAGGAGGCATTTGAGCAGAATTCTGTGTTGAGTTTCACGTACGAGATGGAGAACAATGGGAAGCTCCCCTTTCTGGATGTAACAGTCACGGAAAGGAGCGGAGGCTTCCATACTGCAATCTACACCAAAGAAACAAACATAGGAATGTGCCTCAATGCCAATAGTGACTGCCCAGACAGGTACAAGAGGAGTTTTGTCAATGCTTACGTCGACCGTGCTCTAAGCCACAGCTCAGGATGGAAAGAAGTCGATGAAGAATTCTGTAGGGTATGGCAAGTCCTAGTCAACAACGGTTTCGTTGAAGACATCATAAAAAGAAAGGTAAAACGCCATGCAACTTCTGAAGAGTCAACCAACACAACATTTGTACCCCCATTTACACTATTTTACAGGAACTTCTTTTCGACGGCTCATAAAACGGAGCAAAGGGTCCTGAAAGATATTGTTGACACGAACGTCATCACTACCGACAAAAATCAGAAAATACAATGGATAATTTATTATAAAACCAAAAAAACGGACAATCTACTCATGAAATCTCGCCAGACACCAAGCAGAACGCTTTGAAGGAGACCAACGTCGTCTATGCCTTTAAATGCCCACTTGGGGATTGTAAGCCCCAAAGAACTCAGTATATAGGCAAGACAACAACGTTTCTTTCTAAGCGACTAAGAATGCATAAGCAACAGGGAGCCATCAAGGAACACATAATCTCTTCTCACAACCAGACTATCACCAGAGAGATCTTTACAAACAACACAGAAATCATCGATAGGTACGGCGATAGCAGGCGGATTGACATCAGCGAGGCACTACACATCAAAACGTCAACACCAGCAATCAAAAGCCAATTAATGCACAACTATATTCTACCTACTTCAAGACCCCGAACCAATATGGAAGTAGCAAGAGGAAGTATGGGCCAATTGACCTTCTGCAGTTACTTCCATTCATATGTTCAATTATCCAATTTATACCCATTGTTTCGTGTTCTGTCTTGTGTTTGTCACCTCACCCAAAACTTTTGTACCATATCACCTCATCCAATAGAGTATAAGTACGAAGAATTTGTGTGTAAATTAAGTCTTTGAAAATGTAATACGGATTACGAAACGCGTTCAGGCGTCAGACAATTAAAAAATGAATTTCGGAGAATTTTTATTTTTATTACCACCGACAGTGAAGAAAAACATAAGATATATTGAGAAGATTCGAGTTAGAATTATTAATCTTACCTTTTCGGTCATAGTCAACAACATTTGTGTACAAAAACGACTACTACCAAAATATACTAATATATATATATATATATATATATATATATATATATATATATATATATATATATATATATATATATATATATATATATATATATATATATATATATATATATATATATATATATATATATATATATATATATATATATATATATATATATATATATATATATATATATATATATATATTTGTATATTTTGGTAGCAGTTTTTCCTGTAGACATATATTATTAAATATGACCGAAAAAGTAAGATAAATAATTCTAACACGAATTTTCTCGATTTTCCTTATGTTTCTTTTTACTGTTGACGGTAAATGAAAAATCAATTCTCCAAAATTCATTTTTATTTCTAGTCTGACGCGACAGTTGAGCGCGTTTCGTAAAACTTATTACATTTTCAAAGACTTTAGTTTATCCACACACAACTTATGACTTGAACAGCATTGGCTCTTATACCTGCATTTGGGTGAGGTGATGTAATACAATAGTGGGGAGAAAAACAAACTTTCAACAAAACACAGAACACGGAACAATGGGTATAGATTTGCAGAAGATGGGTAAAGATAGAACTGCAGAAGGCCTATTGGCCTATATTTCTTGATGTTTCTATATTGGAGCGGAGTCTTGAAGTGGGTAGAATATAGTTGTGCATTAATTGGCTGTTGATTGCTGGTGTTGACTTCTTGATGTGTAGTGCCTCGCAGATGTCAAGCCGCCTGCTGTCGCTGTATCTATCAATGATTTCTGTGTTGTTTGCAAAGATTTCTCTGGTGATGGTTTGGTTGTGGGAAGAGAATATATGTTCCTTAATGGAGCCCTGTTGCTTATGCATCGTTAAACGCCTGGAAAGAGATGTTGTTGTCTTGCCTATATAATGAGTTTTTTGAGGTTTACAGTCCCCAAGAGGGCATTTGAAGGCATAGACGACGTTTGTCTCTTTTAGAGCGTTCTGCTCCGTGTCTGGAGAGTTTCTCATGAGTAAGCTGGCCGTTTTCATGGTTTTATAGTAAATCGTCAGTTGTATCTTCCGATTTTTATCTGTAGGGATAACATTTCTATTAACAATATCTTTCAGGACCTTTTCCTCCTTTTTATGAGCTGTGGAGAAGAAATTCCTGTAAAATAGTCTAATAGGGGTTATAGGTGCTGTATTAGTTGTCTCTTCAGAGGTTGCATGGCGTTTCACTTTCCTTCTTACGATGTCTTCAATGAAACCATTGGAGAAGCCGTTGTTGACTAGGACCTGCCTTACCCTACAGAGTTCTTCGTCGACTTGCTTCCATTCTGAGCTGTGGCTGAGAGCACGGTCGACATAAGCGTTAACAACACTCCTCTTGTACCTGTCTGGGCAGTCACTGTTGGCATTTAGGCACATTCCTATGTTTGTTTCCTTAGTGTAGACTGCAGTGTGGAAACCTCCGCTCCTTTCCATGACTGTTACATCTAGAAAGGGCAGCTTCCCATCCTTCTCCATCTCGTAAGTGAAACGCAACACAGAATTCTGCTCAAACGCCTCCTTCATCTCCTGCAGATGCCTGACATCAGGTACCTGTGTAAAAATGTCGTCAACATACCTCGTTCTCCCTCTTTTTTATCTCACTTTCTCCAGTTCAACACTTTGGGATCTCCTTTTCCTGAACATGCCCGCCTTCTTCTTCAAGAACTTATTCACGCCACCTCCTTGCAAGTTGACGAGGCTTTTCTAACTGTTCGTCAACATCAACGCTTTCTGACCTCTTCTCTTCCCAGTGATCTATGCAATATCCTATTTCTAATTGCATTTGACACTGCTCACGTCTCCTCTTCCCACCACTCCTGCACACTAGACAACAAACTTCAACACCTGATCTCCAACAGTCCTTGGGCCAAATACTCTCTCTCTGACTGTGTTACCAACCTTTCATCCTTCTCTCTTTCTAGGCACCAGCAAGAACTTCTTAGCCTTGGTTTGTCTTTTGCTACTTCCCCTGGCCCACGCTGTGGCATTGATCTTATTAGTTCCTTTGACAGGTTTGTCAATTCTAACTCCAGTACTCTTTCGGACCTGTCTGCCTTTAGAGGGGCCCTTATCCCCGTTCTTGACAGCTTGTTTTCTAAAAATCACCACCTTCCACGTCGCTTCCAGCTTGCCCTTGCCTCCCTGAAATCTAACAACTCTATTCTTATCCTTCCTTCCGACAAAGGCAATTCAGTGGTTGTCCTTGACCGTGAGGACTACCTCGGAAAAGCAGATGTCTTGCTCTCTGACTCTCGCACTTATGCTCCTCTGACTTCTAACCCTTTGGATCGCATCAAAACTTCCTTTAACCGCAAACTAAGACAGCTCTCTAGTCTTTGTCCTCCTGACTTTGATCTCATTAAACGTTTCCGTGTCATCTGCCCTTCTCTTTCTTATTTCTATGGTCTTCCTAAGACTCATAAACCTGGTGTTCCTCTTCGTCCTATCATTTCTTCACGGGGCTCTGTCAGCTATCCTCTTGCCTCCTGGCTCGCTAAAACCCTGACGCCTTACCTTGGCACTTTTTCCCCTGCCCACCTTCGTCACTCTCAGGACTTCATAGAAAGACTGCGCCTGCAACCCTCTTGTAAGATGCTTAGTTTTGATGTCGACTCTCTGTTTACTAATGTTCCGCTCGATGACGTTCTCTCTTTCCTTAGACGGAAGGCGTCAGAGGCCCTTCTTCCTCTCCCTCTTCCCACTAACGTTTTCCTCGATCTCATTAGACTCTGTGTTGACTCTAACTCTTTCTCTTTCAACGGTAAATATTACCCTCAAACTTTCGGTGTCGCTATGGGTTCCCCTCTCTCCACTGTTCTTGCTAATTTCTACATGGAATACTTCGAAACTGTTCTTCTTCCTTCTATTGATACTCGTCCCTCTCTTTGGCTTCGCTATGTTGATGACATTTTTGCTTTATGGCCTCATGACCTTAATCTTTTCCAGCCTTTCCTCGCCTCTCTTAACAATCTGGTCCTTCTATCCATTTCAAAGTTGAGTGGGAATCTAATTCCCTCCTTCCTTTTCTTGACGTTCATGTTCACAGCTCTGTGTCTGGGATCTCTTTCTCTGTCTACCGTAAACCCATGCATAGTGGCATGTACATTCACTTCTTTTCCTACCATCCTCCTTCTGTTAAGAAAAGTGTCCTCGTCTCTCTCTTCCTCCGCGCTCTACGCATCAGCGACCCTCAGTTTCTTGATTCTGAAATTGCCTTTATCTACAAATCATTCTCTCGCCTTGGTTACCCTTGCATTTCATCAACTGTGCCTACTCTCAAGCTAAACGAAATTTCTTTCATCCTAAACCTGCTTCCAACACTAGTAGCACTGTACTATGCCTTCCCTTCATATCTGAACTCAAAACTTTTACCAATACCTTTCGTCCTCTTGACATTAAACTCGCCTTTCGACAAACTAACACACTTCGTAGCAATCTAGTTCACACTGCTCCTCCTGCTTCTAATGCTGCTGGTGTCTACTCTATTTCCTGTTCGTCTTGTCCTCTCCAATACTTTGGCGAAACTGGCCGTACACTGAATGACAGACTTAACGAACACAAGAGAAGGGTTAGTCTGCAGACACTAACAATGCTCTCTTCTGCCATGTGTGAAGGATTCTAATCATCCCATTGAATGGTCTTCCTCCAAAATAATCTTTCCTGCCTCTACTCTACACAGAGCCGTCTTGTGGAATCGGCTCTAATACACAAAGTACCCCAACATGAACTTGAGTCCTGGCTTTGTTGCTGTGGACTCTTCCCTTTCACAGTATATAACAAATGCTCTAATCTTTCTAACAAAGTGACCTAACATAAGCCTACCCCTTCTATTTTCTTTCTTTGTCTTCCTTTTCTTTCTCTCTTCTCCTACGCTCCTTGCTATCCTCTCTTATTCCTATCTCCTTCTCTTTCTGTGGTTATAATAGGAGCTGCCTGTATGGGCCATAGCCTTCTGCAGCTCTTATTATTATTACTATCCCCTCTCCTACTACCTTACTTTGCTTCTCAGCTCTCTCTTGCCTATTTATTGCCTGTCTCTACTTTCTCATCACAATCGACTTGAGAATGGTCCAGGACGGACCGAAACATCGTCGTCTCTTCACCTTCTAGTGTGTGGTCTGGTCAACATACTTTAGCCACGTTTATGTGACTCATCGCCTGCATATTTACCCACTTCAAGACCCCGAACCAACATAGAAGCAGCAAGAGAAATATGGGCCAATAGGCCTTCTGTAGTTACTTTCATTCTTATGTTTTCATACCCAATTTATACCCATTGATTCGTGTTCTGTCACCTCACCCAAAACATTTGTCTCATCACCTCATCCAAAACAAAACGTCTGACCAAAAATACAATGTAAAAATGAATTTTGGAGAGTTAATTTTGCAATTACCCTCGACAGTGAAGAAAAACGTAAGAAATATTGAGAAGATTCATGTAGAATTATTACCCACCTTTCGGTCATATTCAACAACATTTATATATATATATATTATACAGTATATATATATATATCTATACGAATATGTAATATTAATACAAGTAATATCTAACACGAATTTTCTCAATATTCTATGTTTCTTTTCACTATTGATGGTAATTGAAAAAGCAGTTCTCCAAATTCATTTTTTATTTTTAGTCTGACGCGACACTTGAACACGTTTCGTAATAACTTATTACATTTTCAAAGACTTAATTTACACACACACAACTATAACCTGCAACACTAAACAGAGTTTTACTATACTAGCATTTAAACAGCTTTATCTTATAACCTGCATTGAGGTGAGGTGATATGTTACAACAGTTTGAATGAGGTGAACAAACTTTCAACACAAGACAGAACACGGTTCATGGGGTATAGATGAAAGGAAAAATGGAAGTAACTGCAAAGGGCCTATTGGCTCATATTTCTGATGCTTCTATATTGGTGCGGAGTCTTGAAGTGGGTAGAATTAGTTGTGCATTAATTGGCTGGTGATTGCTGGTGTTGACTTCTGATGTGTAGTGCCTCGCAGTTTTCAAGCCGCCTGCTATCGCTGTATCTATCGATGAGTTCTGTGTTGTTTTAAGACTTCTCTGGTGAGGTCTGGTCGTGGGAAGAGATTATATGTTCCTTAATGGAGCCCTGTTGCTTATGCATCGTTAAACGCCTGGAAGAGATGTTGTAGTCTTGCCTTTATACTGAGTTCTTTGAGGCTTACAGTCCCCAAGTGGGCATTTGAAGGCATAGACGACGTTGGCTCTTTTAAAGTGTTCTGCTTTGTGTCTGGGAAGTTTTTCATGTGTAGATTGGCCGTTTTTTTGGTTTTATAGTAAATCGTCAATTGTATCTTCTGATTTTTGTCTGTAGGGATAAGATTTCTATTAACATATCTTTCAGGACCCTTTCCTCCGTTTATGAGCAGTGGAAAGAAGTTCCTGTAAAATAGTCTAATAGGGGGTATAGGTGGTTGTATTAGTTGTCTCTTACGAGGTTGCATGGCATTTCACCTTCCTTCTTATGATGTCTTCAACAAAACCATAGGAGAAGCCATTGTTGATTAGACCTGCCTTACCCTGCAGAGTTCTTCATCGACTTGATTCTATCCTGAGCTGTGGCTGAGAGCATGGTTGACATAAGCGTTAACAACACTCCTTTTGTACCTACCTGTCTGGGCAGTCACTGTTGGTATTGAGGCACATTCCTATGTTCCTTAGTGTAGACTGCAGTGTGGAAACCTCCTTCCTTTCCATGACTGTTACATCTAGAAAGGGCAGCTTCCCATCCTTCTCCATCTCGTAAGTGAAACGCAACACAGAATTCCGCTCAAATGCCTCCTTCAGCTCCTGCAGATGTCTGACATCGGTACATGTGTAAAAATGTCGTCAACATATCTGCAGTATATGGCCGGTTTCAAGTTCATGTCGACTAAGACCTTTTGTTCGATGATACCCATGTAGAAGCTCAAGTACT
>WNGS01165123.1:0-15375 GCA_020271785.1 Procambarus virginalis | reverse complement strand
AGTCGGGACGCCTCTCCTGTAATTCTGGCCAGGATGAAAAAGCTCAAAAAAGGCTCAGAACTCTATTTGCGATGCAGAGTTGGCCCAAATTACCCTCTTTTTTATTACACGAGTGAGGGGAATTGCCCGCCTTTTGGCCTTCCAGTCGCTACACACCAAGTTACACCTTTATAAAGTTTGTCTCAACTCTATATAACTTGAATATTTTGAATTTGTTTTTGTCTTGAATCAGGGGAGAGAATTATATATATATATATATATATATATATATATATATATATATATATATATATATATATATATATATATATATATATATAATTTTATTTGAAAATGTCATTACACAAAAAAAGTTACAATATTGATTACATGCAGGGTACAAGGCTGCTTGTCACAAGTTGAATAGCTCCTCAAGCTCCTCAGATGGCGGGCAGGAACCATGGATGCAGTGAGCATTTCCTCTCTGGATTGCCACACTAAGGCACTGAAAAAGAAAACTGGCAGCCCTAGGGTCTCTAGTTGTTTCGATTAGCTTAGACCCCAACTCCTTCAAAAAGCTAGCAGCACTTTTACCCCAGGCACCAAGTGTCTCTGAGGCAATGGGGACAAAATTGTAGTGGTGCTCAAGGTCTATGTATTTACGTGACTTGGCCGCTTCCCGGTGATTGGCAGCAGCTCCTCCTGTTGAGTAGCACTGAAGTCAACATAGGTATTGGCTAGAGTTGAAACGCAAGTGTAGTCCCACACCAACTGTCTACCATTCTTCCAAGGGTTCACCATGATTCCGTCTGGGCGACCAACAGGCTCATCAGAGTTGCGGGACGTTAGGTAACGGGGCTCTCTCTCTGCTGGCAACCGGCTGTGGTAAGGCTTCTCTTAATAATGTCATTGAACTCGCCGTGTCTTGCATGCCATCCTCCTGTCCTTTGGCATGCCGTCCGTAACTGTCGGCCTCTGCCTCGCCGCAAATACACCTGTATTCGGTGTGGATTGGGGCAGCGAGACGGAGAGCCACGGCAATTCGGAGGGCCTGCGGTGTGAGACGGGTGCCGGTTGCTGACATTGGGGTTGCTAATAGGAAATCGCCTGCATGGGAGCTGCTACCGCTCTAAGTCGGGCAGTGTCATGTGGTGTTGTCGCAGCTTCTAGCAAAGTCGCAGATTCTTGGTCGGCAATGGGGCGATCCCAGCTGGATTGCTTATGGGCTTCAGAAGGCGGTGGTTGGGGTGCTGGTCCTGCGAGAGAGAGACCCATTTGGTTGTGCAGTCTGTGAAGCTGGGATCATGTACCCCTGCCTGTTGAACTAGGTGCTCAGGTAGGATTTCCTTCACCAAGTTGTCAGACCCCACTGAAGAGGACAGGAACGCTGGTACAGCAGTTTGTGTTGCTGTGCGCACGCCAGGGCCCCCGAGTCTGACAGGAAGGGAGGCCTGTTTCCACTGTGAGTGCTGAGGGAAATATTTGGGCTTTTTCTAGTGTTGATTTCAGCAAGCTGTCGTACTCTTCTAATATATATATATATATATATATATCTATATATATATATATATATATTATATATATATATTAGTATATATATATATATAATATATATATATAAATATTATATATATATATAATATATATATATATATATAACAATATATATATATTATATATATGTATTTGTCGGTTTCACGGTGTTCTCGTTAGAGAAGGGTTAAAGCAACAGTAGACTGGATCTCCTTTCCAGGTGGTTGCTCCAACAATAACCCTTACTCACCGTCGTTCGGCGGGTCTTCCCTCAAATCCTCTAGGCTCCACTGCTGCCTCGGAGAGTACCCAGTCGATCTCACAACCGCCTTAGATTATAAGATGAGTGGGTGCACAGATCGTTCCCTCAATCTGTGGCCCTCCCGACACCGAACTCTTACACAGCCTTCAAGGTCGCCAACTGGTTTTTTTTAGATGTCCATATAACACTGCAGTGGTTAGGTGTAATTGTGGCAAGAGCAAATTCCAATAATATGGTATCAGGCAGGACACTCTACTTTATTTCATTACTTGGTCACAAGATAAATGGAGGGGATGATATCAAACACCAAAGAGTTTTGGTATTTTACTTAAAAGACAACGAGAAATATATATGCATCAATGTATCAGAATTAATATATGACAATCACTCCATTCATAGCATAATATTCTAGAGCGCACCATATGGCAACATCGGCACGTGTCACCTGTCAGACTCAGCTGACCGGCCCCTCGCGATCGTGGGAACAGACTAGTACTTGTTTTCTAATTGTCACGATCCCCGTTTATTTAACTTTTTCCAAAACACTATTTAACATCCACATGGCTTACTTATGATATCGCTGGCCTCACGATCAACATCTATATTCACAATACTCTCACAGTGACTTTTCACTGTACCAAAAGGTTATTCTATTCTTAATAATATTTACTGTGAATGCACTCACTTGATCACTGAACTTTCTTATATTTATACTTCTCCTAAAGAGATATCACTGACGATCACTTCGCGTATAGATTTATTCAGTACACAGGCATGTCATATATAAATCATTAATCAAACTTCAGGCATATATATATCAATAGATCATAGAGATCAACACACAGGCATTTATATCGATAATTATGGAGATCAACACACGGGCATTTATATCGATAGATTATAGAGATCAACACACGGGCACTGATATCAATAGATTATAGAATCAATCAACAGGCATTTATATCAATAGATTATAGAGATCAATACACCAATATCTGGTTTCCTACCAAATATATATAATAATAATAATCACAGATCAATAATAATAGTCACAGTAAATTCTCTGATGAATCTCGGTGCTTGCACACACCCACACATAGATATATATGTAAATTGATACTGTGAGCGCTCTGGGCAGCCTCAACCACATACTGTGCTCTCTGTGACTTAACTCAGGTGAGACTGCTCACGACATATAAGATATCCTGACAAGAAATATATATAGCTAACTAAAGGGGAAATGGGAGGGAACTGTAAACACCTACTTCACCTATCCTAGGATGACAGTTGGGTTGTAGCTCCTGGTCCAGGCTCTCGCCTCGTTCATCCAGAAACACAAGCCCACACCTTGATGTCGCGTCTCGCCGCTTCTGTACACAGCAGGTCCGTGCTTCTTTCCTACAGTACGTCGCTGGGTTGAAGTCGGTCTNTGCAGACAGGAGTGAAAGGGAAGGTACTCTATTGCATAAGGGAGTACCTAGTGTGGTGTTTGTGTGTAGCTGAGGAAGTCTTGGTTGTAGGGTTGATATAAAGCCATTGCTTGGTTACTGACTTTAATACTTATAAACGATTACATGACTAGCTGCTTCCAAGCTGGTGGCGTCCTGTACGCTTTTTGTTTACCTCCTGCTGCGTCTGAGCCACAACACATACAAACGGATGGTACCATTTTCTGTGACATGACATCCTCCTTTTCTTTAAAAAGAATGAATACAGGATGTCTACCATGCTTGTAGCACAAAGCAAAGTTATTGACACAAAGTAAGTTATTAACATATCAAGAGATATTGCATACATTTAACATTAATTAAACACACAAAGAATTTAAACAATCTTTACCACAAAGGATTTCAATGTTAAAAATACATATGCAATGTTAAACAAACATGAAAGAAACTGTAATACAAAGTTACAAAATATTGAATGAGAGATCTGCATTATTCAAACAATATTAAATTTAGTTAGCATAATAAGTAAAACTTTGCATTACATAGGAACACAATTAATCATCAAATCGTGTAGGGCGTTTAACATGACGTTTAGGACGAGAGTCCTTAAATACAAGAATATCCCTCGATGAATTGTTTATCGAGTTATAACTCATTTTCTTTTTCTTTGTACGACTTTTCACTTCATCATTTTCTACACTAGTTGGAATCACTTTGAAATAAGCCATATTACGTGTTATACTATGATCTCTATTACTCGCTGTTACCATAGTTCCTTTTACACTAATCACTTTATATGGTTTTGTATCATACGGCATATCTACTTTCCCTCTTTTTTCTTTTTAACGAGAACAGTATCTCCAACCTTTATGAATTGTTCCTTTGCACGTTGATCATGAGCAATTTTCATTTTGCCCTTGGCTAGTGCATCCTTCTGAGCGAGACGTTTATCCGTTACCTCGGCTGGCATGACAGGTAGTGCGATCTCATAGGACGTCCAAATAAAAGTTCGCCAGGCGACTTGCCCAGTGTTCCATGCGGTGTTGCACGGTAGTTCCTGAGAAAAGCATACATAGCTTGTTTCCAGGATCGTCCTTCGGCATGAGCACAGCGTACCGCTTTCATGAGAGGTTGCATGAATCTCTCGACTTCTCCATTTGCTTGAGGATGTAGTGGCATCACACGGCGGTGTTTGAATCCAATATGCTCAGCAAAGTTGACGAAGTCTTGTCCATTGAATGGCGGTCCATTGTCCGTCTTGACAACTTCAGGAATGCCAAAGTTTGAAAAGATCTTGTCGAGTTTCGGGATGACAGCCTTTGCAGATGTGGAAGTGATGATTTCTACTTCTGGATAACGTGAGTGATCATCAATGACTACCATCAAGTACTCTCCAGTTGGTAGCGGTCCGCAGAAGTCCATCGATACTTCCGTCCATGGTGCAGCAGGTAGTGGTGAAGGTTGTAGAGGTGTTGGTCTTGAAGTATCCACTGCAGCTTGGCAAGGGACACAGGCATCATGCATGTCCTTTGCTTGACGATCAATGCCAGGAAACCACACCTTTTCTCGTAGCAGCTGTTTGGTCCTTACAAGACCTTGGTGTCCTTGATGTGCAAGCTTCAGAGCACGTTGCTGGAGAACAGCTGGAATGACGATACGAGTACCTCGCAGCACGGTGTCGCGTTGTTGCGTAACACTTAATTCTGTCTGGATGCGTTCAAGTGCTTTGAATGCATCTTGGTCAACTCCTGAGGGTGGGATGCGTGGAAACTTTTTCTTAGTCAATGCATCCACTGTTGCTTGCAGAGTTGGGTCCTCTAGGGTTGCAGTACGGATTTCATCAAGAGTGAGAGCCTTAGGGACTGCATCACAGGTTACAGAGTGTACATATTCCTCGGCAACTTGAATTACATCTGGGTTAATGTGCAGATGAACTTTGCTATCAGTAGAACAATCCATGGGTTCAAATCGATCAAAAATTCAGCAACAATACCATCAACATTGTTTGCAGATTCCACTGCTACAGCATTAGAAAGCTGAAGTAGCCCCAATTTGGTTGAAGTCTTGTAACTGAGTAGAGACTCCTTTGCATTCCTAACAACATGGAATGTAGTAATGAGCATTGCACTCTTTGACTTAATCTCTGCAGTGAAAGTTCCAATCACTGGCAAGGCTACCTTTGAAGCATAGGCAGTGGCTTTGCCATTATAGTTTTCAAGCTTTGGGAACTGTTTTTTAAATTTTTCATAGTGGCACTCAGCAATGGTGTCAATGTTTGATCCAGTGTCAATGAGAACTTTGAGACAAATACCAGCATGTATACTATAGTCTCTGGGTTGTTTGGAAGATCATTCCATTCTGTGATTGCTTGTACTCCATAAATGTAATCACATTCACTGTCATCTGAGACTGGTTGTAATGAAATGTTGTCTTGTATATTATTAACATTCTGGATATGAGGTGCAATATTGTGTTGCACCTCGACCCCTATGACCTGATCCTCGTACAGTGCTTTTATTCACTGACTGTGGTTTCTTTAGTGCGGAACGACACATAGCACCAAAATGACCTAGTTTTCTACACTCATAGCACTTCTTACCTTGAGCAGGACAAACATTACCTTGGGTAGTCTCCTCCACAATTGTAACATTTATTGTTGACACCCTCTGATGTGAGTCGTTGTGACTGCTTGAGTCTTGTTCCATGACTCCAGTTGTGATGTGGTTCTCGGCTCAATTTAAGTTAGGTTTGGCATGATATCTTCTATGATCACGGTGTCCTCCCTGAACCTTAATACCTCATCACTGTTAGTAACAGTGGCAGAACTGTTGTTGGCACTGCACTCCATGACACGAGCATCACGTGCAGCATCTTCCATTCGACGAGCCATATCCAGTATCTTGGTAAGAGAACTTTCATCATCAACAAGTTCTAGAGCTCTTCGACGGAGACGTGTAGATGTGCATGTTTCAATTATTTGCTGTTTGATTTCTTTGTCAACATCAGCAAACTCACAATGGGTGCTAAACCCTGCAGACGTGTATGGTATTGATCAACAGTTTCATTAGAGAGTTGTTTCGCTCTCCTGAAATGCATAATTTCCATAGCAGTATTTTTTCTTGGTTTGAAGTGCTCAGTTAATTTGGCTTTGGCATGTCATAATCTTTGGCACCACCAGTGTCTTTCAGTGTATCAAAGATGTCACAAACTCGATCACCTACATAATGAAGTAGAAAGGCACGCTTTCTTTCAGCACTTTTGATGTCAGAAACTATCAACAAATTTCAAACCTTTTAAGCCATTTGGTCCACCTCTGTGACAGGTTTGTCTGGTCACAGTCAGGATCAAATGCAGGAAACTGAGGTATATTTGCCATTTTTACTGTATAAATGTAAACTTATCACTTAAATGTTCCTCAGAATACTAAACACTTACTGCACTGTATATGTTAGTTAAGAATTCACTGTAATTACTTTAATTCTGCAAAGCACACAAGCATTTTAGTGCAAACGTTGACAGCAGTGCACAATATATCAGCAACTGACTTCTTACCTAGCCCTTGTGTACATGTATTGTTCCTACTCACAGCAGCACAGCAGTTGTCAGCAGTTGACACAGCAGTTGTCATTGTTTGAAGAGTTTTCATCACCGTCAACACAGCAGCCAGTTCACAGCGTGAAGAATTGTGTAGCACAGAGCGTCGTTTCGTATACAAAACATTGGGTTTTATACACATCAAAGAGTCGTTTCGTACACAGCATCGGCAGATTCCTCAGTACACAGCTTCAGTCAGCACATAGCTTGGGTAGCACATAGCATTGGTTAGCACATAGCTTGGGTAGCACATGGCTTAGATAGCACACAGCTGATGGTTAGCACACAATATCAGGAATGGTGCTCACAGACAACACAACTTCCCTTCCTCCTCCGGGGGCGAGACCGCATGTTCTTCCTTGTGTTTTAAGCTGAATAAATACCTGCGTTCACAGTTCATCCTTGTCGCCAGTGTGGTGTTTGTGTGTAGCTGAGGAAGTCTTGGTTGTAGGGTTGATATAAAGCCATTGCTTGGTTACTGACTTTAATACTTATAAACGATTACATGACTAGCTGCTTCCAAGATGGTGGCGTCCTGTACGCTTTCTTGTTTACCTCCTGCTCGCGTCAGACACCAGATACACAGGCCAGACACAGGATACAGAATGAGAGATGAAATCTTCATGAAACAGACAGAGAGAAAGATCTAAGAGTTGATATCACACCAAATCTGTCTCCTGAAGCCCACATCAAAAGAATAACATCTGCGGCGTATGCGAGGCTGGTAACATCAGTACTGCCTTCAGGAACCTGTACAAGGAATCATTCAGAACCTTGAATACCACAGTATGTAAGACCAATCCTGGAGTATGCGGCCCCAGCATGGAGCCCGTACCTTGTCAAGCCCAAAACGAAGCTTGAAAAAGGGACGTTAGAAAGAACTTTTCAGTGTCAGAGTAGTTAACAGATGGAATGCATAGGCAGTGATGTGGTGGAGGCTGACTCCATACACAGTTTTAAATGTAGATGTGATAGAGCCCAATAGGCTCAGGAACCTGTACACCAGTTGATTGACGGTTGAGAGGAGGCACCAAAGAGTCGACACTCAACCCAGGCAAGCACAACTAGGTGAGCACACACACACACACACAACATATATAGTGTGGTGTGTGTGTGTGAGAACCAACCAGAAAAACCAGGAATATGACAGAAACAACATGGCCACTATTAATATAATAAAGCAGCTTCTGTCACTAGCAGAAACAGATCCAGACTACTAATCATGGGAGACTTCAATCACGGGAAGATAGATTGGGAGAACAGAGACCCACATGGAGGACCGGACACGTGGAGAGCTAAGCTGCTGGACGTGGCAACAAGAAACTTTCTAAGCCAACAAGCCAACACATCAAGGGACTGACAAGAATGAGAGGAGAGGATGAACCAGCCTTGCTTGATCTGATATTTACCCTAAATGAGTCGGATATAAGGGAAGTTAAGTTGGAAGCCCCATTGGGAATGAGTGACCACATTGTATTGATCTTTGAGTACCTGTTTGAGCTAGGAATTATCTCCGCCAAAAAATGAACTAGGAAACACAGGGCTGGCATTCTGAAAGGGAAATTATGAGGAGATGAGAAAATTCCTAAGGGATATACCATGGGACACAGAACTCAGAACAAAGTCCGTACAAGACATGATGGACTATGTCACCCCAAAAACGTCAGGAGGCACTAAACAGGTTTATCCCGGCCCAAAAGGGAAAAAAACGAGAAGCAAAAGAAGAATCCATGGTTTAATAGGGCATGTGTAGAAACAAAGAAATTGAACGAAAGTGCGTGGAAGAACTTTCGAAATAACAGAACACCAGAAAGCAGAGAGTTACCAGAGAACCAGGAACGAGTATGTCAGGGTGAGAAGAAAAGCTGAGAAAAAGTATGAAAATGATATAGCTAATAAAGCCAAGACCGAACCAAAGCTACTACACAGTCACATCAGGAGGAAAAAAACAGTGAAAGAACAGGTGATGAAACTTAGAACGGGTGAGGATAGATACAAAGAGAATGACAGAGAGGTGTGTGAAGAACTCAACAAGAGGTTCCAGGAGGTCTTCACAGTAGAACGAGGCGAAGTCACTGCGCTACGAGAGGTGGCAGTAAACCAGGCGACATTGGAAGGGTTCGAGATTACAAGGGATGAGGTTAAGAGGCCTCTGTTGGATCTGGAAGTGAGAATATGACAGTTGGTCCAGTCTGTTGGTCCAGATAGAATCTCACCATAGGTATTGAAAGAGTGTGCAGAAGCTCTTTGCTTGCTACTCTCCATAGTGTATAGTAGGTCACTGGAGATGGGAGACCTACCAGATATGGAAGACGGTTAATGTAGTCCCAATATACAAAAACGGTGACAGACAAGAGGCACTGAACTACAGGCCAGTGTCTTTTACTTGTATACCATACAAGGTGATGGAGAAGATCGAGAGAAAAACCTAATAACACATCTGGAGAGAAGAGACTTCGTGACAACCCATCAACATGGGTTCAGGGAGGGTAAATCTTGCCTTACAGGCTTAATAGAATTCTACGACCAGGTGACGAAGATTAAGCAAGAAAGAGAAGGATGGGCAGACTGCATTTTCTTGGACTGTTGGAATGCCTTTGACACAGTACCCCATGAGAGGCTGGTACATAAGCTGGAGAGACAGGCAGGAGTAACTGGTAAAGTGCTCCAGTGGATAAGGGAGTACCTAAGCAATAGGAAGCGGAGAGTTACGGTGAGGGGTGAGACCCGATTGGCGTGAAGTCACCTGTGGAGTCCCATAGGGCTCTGTACTCGGACCTATCTTGTTTCTGATATATGTAAATGATCTCCCGGAGGATATAGATTCATTTCTCTCAATGTTTGCGGACTATGCCAAAATTATGAAAATGATTAAGACAGAGGAGGACAGCTTGAGGCTTCAAAAAGACCTGGACTAACTGAAGGAATTTTCGAACGGTCGAAGGAATGGCTTTTAGAGTTTAACCCAAGCAAATGTGATGTTATGAAGAGAGGTGTAGGGAGCAGGAGGCCAGATACAAGGTATCATTTGGGAGATGAAATTCTTCAAGAGTCAGAGAGAGAGAAAGACTTAGGAGTTGATATCACGCAAGACCTGTCTCCTGCAGCCTATATCAAGAGGATAATATCAGCGGCATATGCCAGTTTGGCCAACATAAGAACGGCATTTAGAAACTTGTGTAAGGAATCATTCAGAACTTTGTTTACCACATATGTCAGACCAATCCTGGAGTATGCAACCCCAGCATGGAGTCCATATCTAGTCAAGTATAAGACTAAACTGGAAAATGTTCAAAAGTTTGCCACCAGACTAGTACCGGAACTGAGAAGTATGAGCTACAAGGAGAGACTATGGGAATTAAACCTCATGTCGCTGGAATACAGAAAAGGTTAGGGGGGACATGATCACCACATACAAGATTCTCAAAGAAATTAATAGGGACGATAAAGACAGGCTATTTAACACAAGGGGCACACGCACCATGGGACACAGGTGGAAACTGAGTGCCCAAATGAGCCACAGAGATATTAGAAAGAACTTTTTTAGTGTCAGAGTGGTTGACAAATGGAATGCATTAGGAAGTGATGTGGTGGAGGCTGACTCCATACACAGTTTCAAATGGATTTTGCAGGCACATCAAAAGTAAACACACACACAGACGTGACAAAAAATCAATAAGGATTTAGAAATGAAAAATCGTGCCGGACAAACCTGATTAAGTTTTATGACAAAGTTACAAAAGTAAGACAGAAAAAGGAAGGCTGGGTAGACTACTTTTCCAGACTGTCAAAAGGCATTTGACACTGTTCCCACACGAAAGATTGCTGTACAAGATGGAGAACCAGGCTGGGATAACTGGAAAACACTTAACTGGGTAAGGGAGTACCTGAAGGACAGAAAGCAGAGAGTCACAGTCAAAGAGCAGGTTTAAAGTTGGAGAATTGTAAAAAGTGGGGACCCACAAGACCCACTGTCCTGAGACCAACGCTCTTCCTTATTTATGTCAACGATCTGCCCGAGGGAGTGAGCTCGTACATGTCAATGTTTGCAAATGATACAAAGCTGATGAGCGTGAAAACAGACGATGACTGCAGCAAGTTACAGGAGGGTCTCGATAAACTCCAGGGGTGGTCAGACAAATGGTTGCTGGAGTTCAGTCCCAACAAGTGTAAGTAATGAGGATGAGAAAGGGGGAGAGGAGACCAGAAGGCATCTACACCATACGGAGACGGAATCAGAAGAGAGAAGGATTTAGGCGAGAACATCATTCAGACACTCACACCGGAGGTACACACAAACCAAACAACATCGGCAGCATATGAGACGCTGGTAAATATATGAACAATGTTTAGAAACCTAAATCAGAACTTCTTGAAGGCAATATGTACAACATTTGGTTTGACCAATGCTGGAATACGATTATCTGTATGGAATACGCACCTTGTGAAGCATAAAGCCAAAATTGAACAATCACAAAGGCTTGAACAAGATTAGTGCCGAAGCTCGGAGGGCCAAGCTACGAACATAGGCTAATGGAACTAAATCTCTCAACCCTAGAGGACAGAAAGAACAGATGGGATATGATCACAACGTACAAGATACTGAGGGGGAATAGATGAGGTGGCCTCTTCAGGTTGAGAGAACGCAGAACAAGAGAACCCGGGTGGACGCTAGAAGCGTAAATGACCTGATGGGACATAAGAAAGTACCCCGTACCCTGTGTGTGTGTAGTTAACAAGTGGAATGCTCTAAAAGAGGAAGCTGTGGAAGTCACTTCAATTCACAACTTTAATTCCCGATTCGACAAAGAATTTGAAAGTCAGAGTAGTTTAAGTTGAACGCAACAGATACAGGACTTGCAGGCGGGGCATAGGCTTGCAGGCAGGGCATAGGATTGCAGGCAGGGCATAGGATTGCAGGCAGGGCATAGGCTTGCAGGCAGGGTATAGGCTTGCAGGCGGGCATAGGCTTGCAGGCAGGGCATAGGCTTGGAGGGAGGGCATAGGCTTGCAGACAGGGCATAGGCTTGCAGGCAGGGCTTTTGGGTTAGTCTTTGACACTCGTTTGTCTTGGTCAGCCCATATCTCTTACCTCCGAGTTAAATGCTCTAAGGCCCTTAACCTACTTAAGGTTTTGTCCCATACTTCTTGGGGAGCGGATAGGCGCACGCTCCTCTATTTGCATTCCTCTCTCGTCCTGTCTAAACTCGATTATGGTTGCCCTGCTTACTCTTCTGCTTCTCCTTCTACTCTTCGCCGTCTTGATGCTTTGCACCATACTGGGTTGCGTCTCAGCTCTGGTGCCTTTCGTTCGATTCCCGCCCTCAGTTTGTATGTTGACACTGGCTTTCTCTCTCTTCAGGACCGCCGTGATCGCTACTGTCTTCCCTATCTTGCGCGGGTCCTTACAACATCCTTCCTCTCACTCTGTCGTGCTTTGACTTTTCCTCCTCCTGTAGCTCCTGTTCCTCTTCATCGTCTCCCTCTTTCTGTCCGGATATCTCGCTTGAAGGATTCTCTTTCTGTTCACATTTCTAATGTTTCTCCTCATATGTTCCTTCCTTGCCTCCGTGGAGAGTCCCCTTCCAAGTTTTGTACGTCCTTGACTTGTATTACTAAAGCCTTTACCCCTCCTACGATTCTGAAAAGCCTCTTCCTTGAGCACTTTTCTTCACACTCCCGCTCTATTTCCATCTTTACCGATGGGTCTAAGTCTGCGGACGGTGTGGGCTACTCTGTTGTCTTTCCTGACCGTACTTATATGTGTCGCCTCCCTTCCGAGGCTAGCGTCTTTACAGCGGAACTTTATGCTATTCTCTTCTATGCTCTCCGTCCTGCTTTCTCATTCTCATTCCTTTGTGGTTGTAGTTGACTCTCGTAGTGCCTTCATGGCTCTAGGGTCCTTTAATCCTGTCCATCGGTGGTCATCGAGATTCAAATTGGCTGTTTCTTATTTCTAGTAAATTCAAATCAATAGAGTTTTGCTGGGTTCCCAGCCATATTGGTGCCTCTTTGAATGAGCGTGCGGATGCTGCCGCTAAGGAGCTATCCGTTCTTGTCCCATCTCCCGTAAAGGTCTTCCTTATTCCGACTTTTATCCTGTTATTCATTCCTCCATCCTTGCCCGTTGGCAGGGTTGTTGGTCCTCTGTGGTTAGTAACAAGCTGCGTACTCTCAAACGTAGTGTGTCCCCGTGGCCTTCCTCCTACCACCGTAACCGGCAGGGGAAACTGCTTTAGCACGGCTGCGGGTTGGCCATACTCGCTTAACCCCCGGTCACTTAATGGAGCGCCGCCCTGCTCCTTATTGTCCGAATTGCATTGTCCCTCTTACAGTGCATCTTCTTGTTGAATGTCCTGACTTCCAGGACGAGCGTGTGTCTTGCTTTCCGACCGCCCCCGCGGTCGCTTGTCCCTCGATAGAATTCTAGGTGAATCGGATACTTTTGATATCGTTCGCCTTATGCTGTTGTTGTTGTTGTTAAAGATTCGCTACCTGGAACAAGAAGTTCTAAGTAGCACGGGCTATGGTGAACCCGTGTCGCCTTATGCGTTTTTGTTCTCGTATTGGCATTCTTGGTGATATTTAGCGCCCTCTGATTATTTTGCGTTTTGTTGGTGCTACATAGCCTTCCCGGTTTGGTGCCTTCTTTCGATAATTACCTTACCTTGCAGCGGGGCATAGGCTTGCAGGCGGGGCATAGGCTTGCAGGCAGGGCATAGGCTTGTAAGTGGGGCATAGGCTTACAGGCAGGGCATAGGCTTGCAAGTGGGACATAGACTTACAGGCAGGGAATAGGCTTGCAAGTAGGACATAGGCTTACAGGCAGGGCATAGGCTTGCAGGCGTATGCTTACAGGCGGGGCATAGCTTGCAGGCAGGCCATAGAGAGCTATACCTCACTACCCTGTAGACTCAGATAGGTAAACACATCGAGCAGTTCAAATTATTTTTAATTGAGCAACCAAGTTAATTATATATTTACAAAAAAGAGATATATATGAGGAGCGGAGAAAATAGCATGCAGTGTTTATTAGGACATGTCTGAGGAAACGGGGAGGATGGAGGTGCAAGAAAGACTCAGAAAAGCAAATGAGAAATGCAAGAAGACCAGAAAATAGCACAAACAGGACACAAGATGAAACAATCTGACAACAGAGAGTAGAAAACGGAGAAATAGTGGGGCAGACTGGGTAACAATGCCATAGACTACAGATGAAGGTAGTAGAGCTGGCCAGACTAAGGGAACGTCAGTACAACGAGTAGGCAATGGTGACTAGTTCCCTATACTCCCTTCCCGCTATCAGATGACGCAGCCACATGAACAAATACCATTCGGATGAAACAAAAGCAGCCCAATTGTCATGATTAGCATTAAAGTAATATATATATAAAATGCAGATAGAATTGCTAATAAAGGAGTAGAGTTACAGGAAAAAGTGACAAAAGTACAACCGCAGATGATCGCGATAACTGAAACAAAACTAACAAGTTCTATAAGAAATGCAATCATCCCATGTAATTATAAGGTAATAAGGAGAGAGAGGGGGCGGAGGTGGTGTAGCCTGTGGACTACACCTACACAACCTGGACGGTAGAGCGACTGTCTCGCTTCATGCAGGTCGGCGTTCAATCCCCGACCGTCCAAGTGGTTGGGCCCATTCCCTTCCCTCGTCCATCCCAAATCCTTATCCTGACCCTTTCCAAGTGCTATAAAGTTGTAATGGCTTGGCGCTTTCCCCCTGATAATTAAAAATCACAGCTACACTGCAGCTTTAAAGAAGTATAACTGCCATACGAATCCAGCTAGAGGAAATACTAGGAACAGCAGCAGTAGAGGCATGAGAAGATAGTACTCATATAGAGGTACTTGTGGGGGTTAAGCTTTGGCTCTTTGGTCCCGCCTTTCAACTGTCAACTGGTGGACAGATTCTTGAGCCTATTGGGCTCT
The DNA here is from genome assembly GCA_020271785.1 of Procambarus virginalis. Lineage (NCBI taxonomy): Eukaryota > Metazoa > Arthropoda > Malacostraca > Decapoda > Cambaridae > Procambarus > Procambarus virginalis. Next base: position 609 of record WNGS01165123.1, on the reverse strand, counting down.
TATCAGTTCTACATTTAAAACTGTGTCCAAGTCTGCCTCCACCACTGAGTTTTTTTTTGCTGGATATTCCTGCGGGCCTAAGCCTCTGGCTGGCCCACTGGGCGGGCCCTAAGCCTCTGGCTGGCCCCTGGGCGGGCCCTAAGCCTCTGGCTGGCCCACGGGGCGGGCCTAAGCCTCTGGCTGGCCCACTGGGCGGGCCCTAGCTCTGGCTGCCCACTGGGCGGGCCCTAAGCCTCTGGCTGGCCCACTGGACGGGCCCTAAGCCTCTGGCTGGCACACTGGGGCAGGCCTAAGCCTCTGGCTGGCACACTGGGCGGGCCCTAAGCCTCTGGCTGGCACACTGGGCGGGCCCTAAGCCTCTGGCTGGCCCACTGGGCGGGCCCTAAGCCTCTGGCTGACCCACTGGGCGGGCCCTAGCCTCTGGCTGGCCCACTGGGCGGGCCCTAAGCCTCTGGCTGGCCCACTGGACGGGCCCTAAGCCTCTGGCTGGCACACTGGGCGGGCCTAAGCCTCTGGCTGGCACACTGGGCGGGCCTAAGCCCTGGCTGGCCCACTGGGCGGCCCTAAGCCTCTGGCTGGCCCACTGGGCGGGCCCTAAGCTTCTGGCTG
>WNGS01165122.1:37093-54953 GCA_020271785.1 Procambarus virginalis | reverse complement strand
TTGCCCGGGAGCAAGGGGCACGACAAGTATACTCTCCACAAAACTAACGTCAACAGGTTTCCTTGGCCTACGAGTTCTTAAACGCTGGAAAAATTGTTTTGTAATGACGTAAAAGGCACAGCTGGGCAGACGACGTTGATGTGCCGAGGAATCAAATTTGATGACGTTGATCTGACGTGCAATAAACGTTCCGCTCGAGCGTGTTTTGCCCGCTGGGAACTGTGGAACATCCTTGCTTCATAAACAGCTCTCCCTGTTAGAGTCGATTTTCGTCAATATCCTAAAAGGTTGAATTAGTTCAGAGAGAGAGAGAGAGAGAGAGAGAGAGAGAGAGAGAGAGAAGAGAGAGAGAGAGAGAGAGAGAGAGAGAGAGAGAGAGAGAGAGAGAGGCAAACAGGTATACAGAGAGAGAGGGATATATCCATAGAGTAACTCCATTATAATCTCGAAGCAAGAGGACTCCCTCGCCATTATCATATACAAGATGTCTTACAACTGGGTTTTTCCGAGTGTGGTAGATTATACATATTAAGTAATTTTCCTGATTGAAGGTGAGAGCGAAGGACGAGGACCTTGTAAAATACAGGTGGAGTAGGTGTGGCCCAGAGATGTGCAGAGTTATTTGTGTGTGTGTGTGTGTGTGTGTGTGTGTGTGTGTGTGTGTGTGTGTGTGTGTGTGTGTGTGTGTGTGTGTGTACTCACCTAGTTGTACTCACCTAGTTGTGCTTGCGGGGGTTGAGCTCTGGCTCTTCGGTCCCGCCTCCCAACTGTCAATCAACTGGTGTACATGATTCTGAGCCTACTGGGCTCTATCATATCTACACTTGAAACTGTGTATGGAGTCAAGCTCCATTACATCACTGCCCAATGCATTCCATTTGTCAACAACTCTGACACTAAAAAATTCTTTCTAATATCTCTGTGGCTCATTTGGGCACTCAGTTTCCACCTGTGTCTCCTAGTGCGTGTGCCCCTTGTGTTAAATAGCCTGTCTTTATCTATCCTGTCATTTCCTCTTAGAATCTTGTATGTGGTGATTATGTCCCCCCAAACTAGTCTGTTGGCAAACCTTTGAACCTTTTCCAGTTTAGTCTTATGCTTGACTAGATATAGACTCCATGCTGGAGCCGCATACTCCAGGATTGGTCTGACATATGTGGTATACAAAGTTCTCAATGATTCCTTACACAAGTTTCTAAAGGCCGTTCTTATGTTGGCCAACCAGGCATATGCCGCTGATGTTATCCTCTTGATATGGGCTTCAGGGGACAGGTCTGGCGTGATATCAACCCCCAGGTCTTTCTCTCTCTCTAACTCTTGAAGAATTTCATCTCCCAAATGATACCTTGTAATTGGCCTCCAGCTCCCTGCACCTATCTTCATTACATTACATTTGCTTGGGTTAAACTCTAACAACCATTTGTTCGACCATTCCTTCAGTTTGTCTAGATCTTCTTGAAGCCTCAAGTAGTCCTCCTCTGTCTTAATCCTTCCCGTCTGGACCAACAGCCTTTCTCACATCCAGATCCAAGAAGTGTCTCTTGACCTCATCTCTCGTAATTTTGAACCCTTCCAAGGCCGCCTAGTTTACTGCCCCTCTCCTAGCGCAGTGACCTCACCTTGTTCTATTGTGAAGACCTCCTGGAAACTCTTGTGGAGTTCTTCACACACCTCGTTGTCATTCCCTGTATACCTGTCCTCGTCTGTTCTAAGTTTCGTTACCTGTTCTTTCACTGTTGTTTTCCTTTTGATGTGACTGTGGAGTAGCTTTGGTTCGGTCTTGGTTTTGCTTGCTATATCATTTTCATAGTTTTGCTCTGCTTCCCTCTCACAGTAACATACTCATTCCTGGTTCTCTGGTATCTCTCTCTGCTTTCTGGTGTTCTGCTATTTCGGAAGTTACTCCACGTCTTTTTGTTCAGTTCCTTTGCTTCCATACATTCCCTATTATACCATGGATTCTTCTTTTGCTTCTCGGATTTTTCCCATTGGGCCGGGATGAACCTGTTTACTGCCTCCTGACACTTTTGGGTGACTTACTCCATCATATCTTGTACAGACTTAGCTCTGAGGTGTGTGTCCCAAGGTATTTCCCTTAGGAAATTTCTCATCTCCTCAAAATTCCCCTTTCGGTATGCCAGCCTTTTATTTCCTAGTTCTTTTTTTGGGGATAATTCCTAGCTCTACCAGGTATTCAAAGTTCAATACACTGTGATCACTCATTCCCAAGGGTGCTTCCCTTATATCCCACTCATTTCGGGTAAATATCAGATCGAGCATGGCTGGTTCATCTTCTCCTCTCAATCTTGTTGGTTCCTTGACGTGCTGGCTTAGAAAGTTTCTTGTTGCCACGTCCAGCAGCTTAGCTCTCCATGTTTCTGGTCCTCCATGCGGGTCTCTGTTCTCCCAATTTATCTTCCCGTGGTTGAAGTCTTCCAAGATTAGTAGTCCAGATCCATTCCTGCTAGCAACAGAAGCTGCTCTCTCTATTATGTTAATGGTGGCCATGTTGTTTCTATCATATTCCTGTCTGGGTCTTCTGTCATTTGGTGGTGGATTATATATGACTACGAATATAATTTTTTGTCCTCCAGTTGTTATGGTACCTGCTATGTAGTCACTGAAACCTTCACAGCCCTGAATAACCATCTCAAAATCCCAGCCTTTCCTTACCAGTAGAGCTACACCACCACCACCTCTTTCTTCTCTCTCTTTCCTCATAACATAATAGTCCTGTGGGAACACTGTATTTGTTATCGTTTTCGTTAGCTTTGTTTCTGTGAGTGCTATTATGTCTGGGTTTCTTCTAGTACCCATTCTTCAAGTTCATTTGCTTTATTTGTAATTTCATCAATGTTAGTGAACATTGCCTTGAGGCTCACTTTCTTCTGTCCCTTCTCAAATCGCCTCCTTGGTGAGTGTTCTGCTGGTGGGGAAGCTGTTCCATGGGTGTGAGGATTTGTGAGGTGGATAACAGGGTCTCAGAGGATACTGGGGTGAGGGGCGGGGGGTCAAGTGAAGGGGGGGGCAGGGAGGGTATGGGATGAAAGGGGAGGGAAGACAGGAAGGAAAAGGGGGGAGGGGGACATGGCGGGAGGAGGAGGGGCAGCAGGTGGGAATGGGGTGTGGAGGGAAGGAGATTTGGCTGAGTGTTTGAGTGGGGGCAGGGAGGGTTTGGGTAGGGGGGGGTTTCTATGCAGAGGAGGTGGTGGGGTTGTGTGTGTGTGTGTGATAGTGAGTGTGTGTGTGTGATAGTGAGTGTGTGTGTGTGATAGTGAGTGTGTGTGTGTGAAAGTGAGTGTGTGTGTATGTGTATGTGTGTGTGTATGTACTCACCTAGTTGTGCTCACCTAGTTGTGCTTACAAGGGTTGAGCTTGGCTCTTTGGTCCCACCTCTCAACCGTCAATCAACTGGTGTACAGATTCCTGAGCCTACTGGGCTCTGTCATATCTACATTTGAAACTGTGTATGGAGTCAGCCTCCACCACATCACTTCCTAGTGCATTCCATTTATTAACTACTCTGACGCTGAAAAAGTTCTTTCTAATGTCTTTGTGGCTCATTTGGGTACTCACCTTCTACCCGTGTCCCCTAGTGCGTGTTCCACCCATTTTAAATAATCTATCCTTGTCTACCCTGTCAAATCCCCTGAGAATCTTGTATGTGGGGATCATATTTCCCCGAGCTCTTTTGTCTTCAAGCGACGTGAGTTGCAGTTCCCTCAGCCTTTCCTCGTAACTCATACCTCTTAGTTCTGGGACTAGCCTAGTGGCATACCTTTGAATTTTTTCCAGCTTCGCCTTGTGCTTGACAAGGTATGGGTTCCATGCTAGGGCCGCATACTGCAGAATTGGCCTTATGTATGTGGTAAACAAGGTTCTGTAAGATTCCTTACACAGGTTTCTGAAGGCAGTTCTGATGTTCGCTAGCCTCGCATACGCCGTCGATGTTTTTTCTTTTGATGTGGGCTTCAGGAGACAGATTTGCCGTGATTTAAACTTCAAGATCTTTCTCTCTGTCCGTTTCGTGAAAGACTTCATCTCTCATTCGATATCCTGTGTCTGGCCTCTTGTTTGCACTGCCTAGTTTCATTACCTTACATTTTCTCGGGTTGAACATTAGTATCCATTTGTGTGACCCTTCATTTAGCTTGTCTAGATCATCTTGTACCGTCATAATATCTTCCTCTGTTTTAATCCTCCTCATAATTTTTGCATCACCAGCAAACAATGAGAGGAACGATTCTATACCCTCTGGGAGATCATTTACATAAATCAAAAACAGTATAGGTCCACGGACTGACCCCTGCGGGACTCCACTGGTGACGTCTCGCCAGTCTGAGACCTCACCCCTCACAGTGACTTGCTGTCTTCTGTTGCTTAGGTACTCCCTTATCCAATGGAGTACCTTCCATTTCATTCCTACCTGCATCTCCAGCTTTTGCATTAGCCTCTTGTTTGGTACTGTGTCAAAGGTTTTCTGGCAATTCAAAAATATGCAGTCTGCCCACCCCTCTCTTTCTTGCCAATTTTTTATGCCTGGTAGTAAAATTCAATTAATCCTGTGAGGCAGGATTTACCATGCCTGAACCCATGCTGATGCTGTTTACAAAGTTTTTTTCGCTCCAGATGTTCCACTAGCGTTTTTTGCACAATGTTCTCCATCAACTTGCATGGTATGCAAGTTAGGGACACTGGCCTGTAGTTCAGTGCCTCCTGTCTATCACCCTTCTTGTATATCGGGACTACATTAGCCGTCTTCCAAATTTTTGGCAGTTCACCTTTTACCAGTGATTTGTGTTACACTATGCAGAGTGGCAGGGACAGTGCTTCTGCTCCTTCCTTTAGTATTCATGGTGAGATTCCATCGGGCCTATCGCCTCTGTCACATCCAACTATAGCAAGAGCTTCCTTACATCCCCACTGGTAATCCCAAACTCATCTAGTGGTGCATGATTAAATATTCCCTCTCTTATATCTGGTACTTCTCCTTGCTCTAATGTGAAGACCTCCTGGAATTTCTTATTCGGTTCCTCACGCACTTCTTTGGCATTTGTGGTGAATCTGTCTGCCTCTGTCCTCAGTTGCATTACCTCTTCCTTCACTTTTGTTTTTCTCCTGGTGTGGCTGTGCCGCAATTTAGGTTGAGTTTTGGCCTTGCTTGTTATTTAATTTTTATCTTGCCCTTTTACCTCCCTTCTCACACTGTTTCTGTACTCACCTAGTTGTGATTGCGGTGGTTGAGCATTGGCTTTGTCATTCTCTGTATACCTGTCCTCGCCTGTTGTAAGTTTCATTACCTGCTCCTTCACTGTTGTTTTCTTCCTGATGTGACTGTGGAGTAGCTTTAGTTTGGTCTTGGCTTTGTTTGCTATATTATTTTCATAATTTTTCTCTGTTTCTCTTCTCACCCTGACATACTCATTTCTGGTTCTCTGGTATCTCTCTCTCTGCTTTCTGGTGTTCTGTTATTCCGGAAGTTCCTCCACGCCCTTTGTTCAGCTCCTTTGCGTCCATACATGCCCTATTATACCATGGATTCTTCTTTTGCTTCTCGAATTTTTCCTTCTGGTCGGGATAAACCTGTTTACTGCCTCCTGACACTTTTGGGTGACATAGTCCATCATATCTTGTACAGACTGAGGTCTGTGTCTCAAGATATTTCCCTTAGTAAACTTCTCATCTCCTCATAATTCCCCTTTCGGTATGCCAGTCTTTTGTTTCCTAGTTCTTTTTTGGGGGAGATAATTCCTAGTTCTACCAGGTACTCAAAGAGCAATACACTCTGATCACTCATTCCAAGGGTGCTTCCATCTTAATTTCCCTTATATCCTACTCATTTAGGGTAAATATCAGATTGAGCGTTCATCTTCTCTCATTCTTGTTGGTTCCTTGATGTGCTGGCTTAGAAAGTTTCTTGTTGCCACGTCCAGCAGCTGAGCTCTCCATGTTTCTGGTCCTCCATGTGGGTCTCTGTTCTTCCAATCTATCTTCCCTTGGTTGAAGCCTCCATGATTAGTAGTCCAGATCCATTCCTGCTAGCAACAGAAGCTGCTCTCTCTATTATATTAATTGTGGCCATGTTGTTTCTATCATATTCCTCTCTGGGCCTTGTGTCATTTGGTGGTGGATTATTTGACTACGACTGTAATTTTTTATCCTCCAGTTATTATGGTACCTGTTATGTAGTCACTGAAACCTTCACAGCCCTGAATAACCATCTCCTTAAAATCCCAGCCTTTCCTTACCAGCAGATCTACACCACCACCTCCTCTTCCTTCTCTCTCTTTCCTCACAACATAATAGTACTGTGGGAACACTGCATTTGTTATGGTTTTCGTTAGCTTTGTTTCTGTGAGTGCTATTATGTCTGGGTTTTCTTCTATTACCCATTCTCCAAGTTCATTTGCTATATTTGTAATTCCATCTTTGTTAGTATACATTGCATTGAGGCTCACTTTCTTCTGTCGCCTCCTTGGTGAGTGTTCTGCTGGAGGGGGAAGCTGTTCCATGGGTGAGGATTTTTGTGAGGTGGATAACAGGGTCTCAGAGAATACTGGGGTGAGGGGTTGGTGAGTCAAGTGAAAGGGGACAGTGAGGGTATGGCATGAAGGGGAATGGAGAACTAAAAGGAAAAGGGGGAGGGGGGACAAGGCAGGAGGAGGGGAGGGGTAGAAGGGTGGGGATGGGGTGTCGGGGGTGGGAGATTTGGCTGAGCATTTGAGTGGGGGCAGGAAGGGTTTAGGGTAGGGAGGTTTTCTATGCAGAAGAGAGTGGTGGGGTTGCCCTCCCCTCTTGTGTTACTGGGTAGCTGGTTGTGGGTTCCCCCCTCACCTCTGGGGATGTTGTGTTGGGAGCTGTGGTTTCCTGGTTTTCCCCTCTTGCCTTGCATTTCTTCCTTGCTTCTGTCACCATGGCTCTCTCCTCCCTCGTCATGTACCCCTGGAGGAATACTTTTTTAAATTCTCCCATATGTTGCAGGTGACTCTTCTTTGTTAGAATCTTCTCCTTTGTGTTTTCGTTTGCAACACTAACTTTAACACATGGTCTCGGTTTTTGTTGTACCAGCCTAGCCTGATAACCTTCTCAATGCTATGCTCAGCCCCTTCCATCTCTAGTGCCTTTAGTATTGCATTCACTGCTGCTTTGTCCTTATCATTCCACTCTGTCCTATTGGAGCCTTCCTGCTCTTTAATACTCACAGCAACCACTGATCTTTTTCTTTCCAGCAGCAGGCTAGTGGAGAGTGCCGCTTCCTGTGAGGTGGCTGCTTTCATGCTACTTCCATCACTATGGACATACTTCAGAGTTACTTTTTTTAGCATTTCTGCAAATGTTGCTTTTATAGTTGCATTCTCTTCCAATATACTATTTCCACCTTCTACTTAGATGATTATCTGAGTCTCAGCCTCATTATGGTTATCTTTGAGGGTTTTAATCTCCTTCTTTGCTGCTGNTATGTGGTGTACAAGATTCTGAATGATTCCTTCACAGGTTCCTGAACGCTGTTCTGATGTTAGCCATCCTCGCATATGCCGCAGACGTTATTCTCTTTATGTGGGCTTCAGGAGACAGGTTTGGTGTGATATCAACTCCTAGATCTTTCTCTCTGTCCGTTTCATTAAGTACTTCATCTCCTATTCTGTATCCTGTGTCTGGCCTCCTGTTTCCACTGCCTAGTTTCATTACTTTGCATTTACTCGGGTTAAACTTCAACAGCCATTTGTTGGACCATTCACTCAGTCTGTCTAGGTCGTCTTGTAGCCTTCTACTGTCGTCCTCAGTTTCAATCCCCCTCATAATTTTTGCATCATCGGCAAACATTGAGAGAAACGATTCTATACCCTCTGGGAGATCATTTACATATATCAGAAACCGTATAGGTCCAAGGACTGACCCCTGCGGGACTCCACTCGTAACGTCTCGCCAATCTGAGACCTCACCCCTCACACTGACTCTTTGTCTCCTGTTGCTTAGGTACTCCTGTATCCACGGAGTACCTTCCCTTTCACTCCAGCCTGCATCTCCAGCTTTTTCACTAGTCTCTTGTGTGGCACTGTATCAAAGCTTTCTGACAATCCAAAAATATGCAGTCTGCCCACCCTTCTCTTTCTTGCCTTATTTTTGTTGCCTGGTCGTAGAATTCAAGTAACCCTGTGAGGCAGAAACTGCCATCCCTGAGTCCATGTTGGTGCTGTGTTACAAAGTTCTTTCGCTCCAGGTGCTCCACTAGCTTTCTTCGCACAATCTTCTCCATCAGCTTGCATGGTATGCAGGTTAGGGACACTGGCCTGTAATTCAGTGCCTCCTGTCTATCCCCTTTCTTGTATATCGGGACTACGTTAGCTGCTTTCCAAATTTCTGGCAGTTCCCCTGTTGCCAGTGATTTGTTATACACTATGGAGAGTGGTAGGCACAGTTCTTCTGCTCCTTCCTTAAGTATCCAAGGGGAGATTCCATCCGGGCCTATAGCCTTTGTCACATTCAACTCTAGTAAACACTTCCTTACTTCCCCACTTGTAATCTGAAACTCTTCAGTGGTTCCTGGTTAGCTATTCCCTCTCTTATCTCTGGGATTTCTCCTTGCTCTAAGGTGAGACCTCTTGGAATTTCTTATTCAGTTCCTCACACACTTCCTTGTCGTTAGTAGTGAATTCTTCTGCCCCTATCCTCAATTTCATAACCTGTTCCTTTACTGTTGTTTTTCTCCTGATGTGGCTATGCAGCAATTAGGCTGAGTCTTTGCCTTGCTTGCGATGTCGTTTTCGTATTGTCTTTCCGCCTCTCTTCTCATCCTGACATATTCATTCTTGGCATTCTGGTATCTTTCTCTGCTCTCCAGTGTCCTGTTATTCCTATAGTTTCTCCATGCCCTTTTACTTTGTTGCTTAGCTAGCCTACATCTCTGATTAAACCATGGGTTTCTCATCTTCATTTCACTGTTTTCCTTTTGGGCTGGGACAAACTTGTTTTCTGCGTCCTTGCACTTCTGCGTGATGTAGTCCATCATATCTTGGGCCGACTTTTCCCTGAGCTCTGTTTCCCATGCTATATCTGCTAGGAATTTTTCTTATCTCCTCATTGTTTCCCTTTCGGTATGCTAACCTTTTGGGTTCGGTATCCCTCCTCGAGTTCAATAACTCTTCTTCAATCAGGTACTCAAACTCCAATACACTGTGGTCGCTCATCCCTACTGGGGCCTCAAAACCGATTTCTCTTATGTCAGAGTCGTTCAGGGTGAAGACCAGGTCGAGTCTCGCTGGTTCATCATTTCCTCTCATCCTGTGGGTTCTCTGACATGCTGGTTAAAGAAGTTTCTAGTCACCACCTCCAGTAGTTTGGCTCTCCACGTATCCTCGCCGCCATGCGGTTCCTTGTTCTCCCATCAATCCTCCGTGATTGAAGTCCCCCATGACGAGCAGGTGGGATCTATTTCTACAGGCAGCAGAGGCTGCCCTCTCAATTATAGTGTTATCTGCCATGTTGTTGTTTTCGTACTCTTGACTGGGTCTTCTGTCATTTGGTGGAGGGTTATATATTACTGCTACTACTATCCTTGGTCCTCCCATTGTCATGGTGCCTGCTTTGTAGTCTCTGACCCCTCACAGCCCGAGATAGCCATCTCCTTAAAACTCCATTCCTTTCTCATGAGTAGGGCCACTCTGCCTCCTCCCCTACCTTCCCTCTCTTCCTTAATACTGTGTACTCCTGGGAAACACAGCATTCGTTATGATTCCAGAGAGTTTTGTCTCAGTGAGTCCGATTACATCTGGGTTCACTTCTTGTGTTCTTTCCCTTAGTTCACTTGCCTTGCTTGTGATCCCATCTATGTTCGAGTACATTACCCAGAGTACATTGTACATTGTACAGAGTACAGAGACAATGTACAATGTACATTGTACATTGTACAGAGAGTACATTGTACAGAGTACATTACCCGAGTACATTGTGTGTGTGTGTGTGTTGTGTGTGTGTGGTGTGTGTGTGTGTGTGTGTGTAATTACCTAAGTGTAGTTACAGGATGAGAGCTACGCTCGTGTGTCCCGTCTTCCCAGCACTCTTTGTCATATAACGCTTTGAAACTACTGACGGTCTTGGCCTCCACCACTTTCTCACCTAACTTGTAACTTGTTCCAACCGTCTACCACTCTGTTTGCGAAAGTGAGTTTTCTTATATTTCTTCGGCATCTGTTTAGCTAGTTTAAATCTATGACCTCTTATTCTTAAAGTTCCAGTCTCAGGAAATCTTCCGTATCGATTTTATCAATTCCTGTTACTATTTTGTATGTAATGATCATATCACCTCTTTTCTTCTGTCGTCTAGTTTTGGAATATTTATGTCTCTAACCTCTCCTCGTAGCTCTTGCCCTTCAGTTCTGGGAGCCACTTAGTAGCATGTCTTTGCACGTTTTCCAGTTTGTTGATGTGCTTCTTAAGATATGGGCACCACACAACCGCTGCATATTCTAGCTTTGGCCTATCTATCATCATCCTGTACTACAATACTTAGGATTGTTGAAATATGCTGGAGCTCCTCTTGTCTGCCTCTTGGGAAAGAACTTGGGATAAGAAGCGTGTGTGTATGTGTGTTTGTACTTACCTAGTTGTACTTACCTAGTTGTGCTTGTGGGGGTTGAGCTCTTGCTCTTTGTTCTCGCCTCTCAACTGTCAATCAACTGGTGTACAGGTTCCTGAGCCTACTGGGCTCTATTATATCTACACTTGAAACTGTGTATGGAGTCAGCCTCCACCACATCACTTCCTAATGCATTCCATTTGTCAACCACTCTGACACTGAAAAAAAATCTTTCTTACGTCTGTATGTCTCATTTGGGCACTCAATTTCCACCTGTGTCCTCTAGTGCGTGTGCTCCTTGTGGTAAATAGCCTGTCTTTATCTATCCTATTAATTCCTCTGAGAATCTTGTATGTGGTGATCATGTTCACTCTAACTCTGTCTCCCAGTGACGTGAGGTTTAATTCCCGTAGTCTCTCCTCGTAGCTCATACCTCTCAGCTCGGGTACTAGTCTGGTGGCAAACCTTTGAACCTTTTCCAGTTTAGTCGTATGCTTGACTAGATATGGACTCCATGCTGGAGCCGCATACTCCAGGATTGGTCTGACATATTGGTATACAAAGTTCTGAAAGATTCCTTACGCAAATTTCTAAAGGCCGTTCTTATGTTAGCCAACCTGGCATATGCTGCTGATGTTATCTTCATGATATGAGCTTCAGGGGACAGGTCTGGCGTGATATCAACCCCAGGTCTTTCTCTCTCTCTGACTCTTGAAGTATTTAATCTTCCAAATGATACGATGTGTATATAAATGATCACCTAAGTAAATGCTGTGTGTGTGTGTGTGTGTGTGTGTGTGTGTGTGTGTGTGTGTGTGAGTGTGTGTGTGTGTGTGAGTGAGTGTGTGTGTGTGTGTGTGTGTGTGTGTGAGTGTGAGTGTGTGTGTGTGTGGTGTGTGTGTGTGTGTGTGTGTGAGTGTGTGTGTGTGTGAGTGTGAGTGTGTGGTGAGTGTGAGTGGTGTGTGGTGTGTGTGTGTGTGTTGTGTGTGTGTGAGTGTGTGTGTGAGTGTGAGTGTGTGTGAGTGTGAGTGTGAGTGTGTGTGTGTGTGTGTGTGTGTGTGTGTGTGTGTGTGTGTGTGAGTGTGTGTGTGTGAGTGTGAGTGTGTGTGTGAGTGTGAGTGTGAGTGTGTGTGTGTGTGTGTGTGTGTGTGTGTGTGTGAGTGTGTGTGTGTGTGGAGTGTGAGTGTGTGTGTGTGTGTGTGTGAGTGTGAGTGTGTGTGTGTGTGTGTGTGTGTGTGTGTGTGTGTGTGTGTGAGTGTGTGTGTGTGTGAGTGTGAGTGTGTGTGTGAGTGTGTGTGTGTGGTGTGTGTGTGTGTGTGTGTGTGTGTGTGTAAGAGAAAATATGTAGTAGACATGATAGAGGGAAAATAAATTGGTTAGAAAGGTGGGATCCAAGAGCTAATAGCTCGATTTTCCAGATACAAATCAACCAGCCAGACCAACAACTATTCCGTACATCAACCAGACCAACCACCACTCTGGACATCAACCAACCAGACCAACACCCACTCTGAGGATCAACAAGCCCCCATCAACCCACCACAACCAGTATTGACTATATGTATCCTGTCGCCTCTATAATGATCCCGAGTGTGAAGGTGTTCGAACCCTCGTGACCTCATTAGTGATGGTGTTCGAACCCTCGAGACCTCATTAGTGATGGTGTTCGAACCCTCGAGACCTCATTAGTGATGGTGTTCGAACCCTCGAGACCTCATTAGTGATGGTGTTCGAACCCTCGTGACCTCATTAGTGATGGTGTTCGAACCCTCGAGACCTCATTAGTGATGGTGTTCGAACCCTCGAGACCTCATTAGTGATGGTGTTCGAACCCTCGAGACCTCATTAGTGATGGTGTTCGAACCTCGTGACCTCATTAGCGTCTTGGATCCTATAAGAGGGAGCAATAGAGGCCAGGACGGGTTCTCTCCTCCCAAGACATGACGTTTGGCTCAGTTCTTGGAGAGCTCAGTGTTCTTGGCGCATTCTTAAAGTCAGACAAAAGAATATTTTTGTTGTTTTCGAATCGATTTTTGTATTTTTTTCCTAATGGTTATGAATAATTGTAGATATGTGGTTACTTGTATAGTGAGAAACCGAGCGAGAGAGAGAGAGAGAGAGAGAGAGAGAGAGAGAGAGAGAGAGAGAGAGAGAGAGAGAGAGAGAGAGAGAGAGAGAGAGAGAAAGAGAGGGGGGGATGTGGAAGGGGGGAGGGGGGTTTGGAGAGAGAGTTAAGATAGTGGAATGTAAGAGATATTTAGACAGGGGGTGTCTAGGATAGCGATGCCTTATTGCGTATTCAAGTGTAAATTCAGAGAGAGGAATAGGTACATGACTCTACTTTATGTGTCACTGTGTTGTGTGTGTGTGTGTGTGTGTGTGTGTGTGTGTGTGTGTGTGTGTGTGGTGTGTGTGTGTGTGCGTGTGTGTGTGCGTGTGTGTGTGCGTGTGTGTGTGTGTCGTTTATCTGGAACAACAGGGGGAGGGCCCAAGAAGCGACTCCTGTGGGACTCCATTTGTTACATTCCTCTACTCTATCATTTTCCTCTCCAACACTTTGGCACTTTGTGTTCAGTCCGTCAGGTAATCCCTCACTGCGTCAAAATCCGACCCAATCACACTTCCTCCTCAATCTTAGATGCACCAATCTGTCACGGGGAAGACGAGGAGGTATCCAATAACTCTTTATCAGTCTAGGAAGATGCGATCCACAGACACAGAGAATCAGAGACACAGAAAGCGAACCTAAGATTAAAATAAACGTTTATGCATGCAATAACCACCACCAAGACCTGTAATTTCCTCTTCAGGCTCCTCCTTAAGTAGCGGCTATCCCAAGGCAAGATAGCAGGGCGATCGTCTTGATGGAAACCTTAACACCGGTGAGTGAGGCAGGGTAAGCGAGCGGTGCCATAATAGGGGAAGAGAGATACCATTATCATCTAACCAAGATAGCACTATGAGATAACCAAGATAGGATTACTCTATGAGAGAGAGAGAGACAGTAATTAGTGAGAGCAAGACAAGATTGTCATGGCTGGCAGATGCCATTATCATGGAAGCTTCATGCACCATTTTGATACAATCAGTTGGCATTTACCATTTAATAGATGCCATGAAAAAAATTGCAGCGAGGATTTTATTTCGAGAGGAGTGAAATAAGATTACAGTGTTTGGGATACCAGTCTGGCGGAAGCCTGACACCATAACTGCGGGAGCAACACAGGTTTATGGGAGCTCTCAGCCACCATTATGACAGACACAAAATAACATTATGAAGAAAAGGCAGGAGCGAGATAACATTAGGGTTAAGAGCGAGATACCATTAAGGGCAAGAACCAACTAACATAACTGCCGAAGCTATGGTAGCAAGTTGAGACTAAACAAACAAACTACCAACAGTACCATAAGCAAAATATTGCTGTTCCCCCATCCCCCCTATTGCTGGTCCCCCATCCCCCTATTACTGGTCCCCCATCCCCCTATTGCTGTTCCCCCATCCCCCTATTGCTGGTCCCTCATCCCCCTATTACTGGTCCCCCATCCCCCTATTGCTGTTCCCCCATCCCCCTATTGCTGGTCCCCCATCCCCCTATTGCTGTTCCCCCATCCCCCTATTGCTGTTCCCCCATCCCCCTATTGCTGGTCCCTCATCCCCCTATTGCTGGTCCCCCATCCCCCTATTGCTGGTCCCTCCAACAACCCCTTGAGTGTCGTCTCCCCATTACGCGCGAGGCTTAAGACGGACAAAAACCAGGACTGGGAATCCTGCTTTCACTTGGGGAAATTGGGAGCGTTTAGGCAAAGGAAGGGAAGGGAAGGGAAGGGAAGGGAAGGGAAGGGAAGGGAAGGGAAGGGAAGGGGGAGTAGAAAGGGCACCAGTTGGCACTACCCCACCCGGCCTTCCTGGAAATGCCAACGTGCCCATTTTGACCTTCTGTACAATGCTGGGAAGAATAGGAATTGCTTTGTGTTTACATATTTCATAAATACCAACCCCCACTCACCTATCTCTCTCTCTCTCTCTCTCTCTCTCTCTCTCTCTCTCTCTCTCTCTCTCTCTCTCTCAACAATATTATTTTTAATTGAAATCTTGGCTGAAGCAGATTAACAGTCTTGTCTATGGACAAAAGATGTCAACCCACCTCAGCTCACTGGAAACTCTGATCTTAGATGCTGATCTATTTAGTATGAGTTGCTTAGCAGGTGAAGGCGAGAGCTTCCACTTTGTCGGTTGATTTTACTCTTCAAGTGTGTGCTTGTGTGAGCATGTTACAGCTTGTGTGAGCATGTTACAGCTTGTGTGAGCATGTTACAGCTTGTGTGAGCATGTTACAGCTTGTGTGAGCATGTTACAGCTTGTGTGAGCATGTTACAGCTTGTGTGAGCATGTTACAGCTTGTGTGAGCATGTTACAGCTTGTGTGAGCATGTTACAGCTTGTGTGAGCATGTTACAGCTTGTGTGAGCATGTTATAGCTTGTGTGAGTATGTTACAGCTTGTGTGAGCATGTTACAGCTTGTGTGAGCATGTTACAGCTTGTGTGAGCATGTTACAGCTTGTGTGAGCATGTTACAGCTTGTGTGAGCATGTTACAGCTTGTGTGAGCATGTTACAGCTTGTGTGAGCATGTTACAGCTTGTGTGAGCATGTTATAGCTTGTGTGAGTATGTTACAGCTTGTGTGAGTATGTTATAGCTTGTGTGAGCATGTTACAGCTTGTGTGAGTATGTTATAGCTTGTGTGAGCATGTTACAGCTTGTGTGAGCATGTTACAGCTTGTGTGAGCATGTTACAGCTTGTGTGAGCATGTTATAGCTTGTGTGAGCATGTTACAGCTTGTGTGAGCATGTTACAGCTTGTGTGAGCATGTTACAGCTTGTGTGAGCATGTTACAGCTTGTGTGAGCATGTTATAGCTTGTGTGAGCATGTTATAGCTTGTGTGAGCATGTTACAGCTTGTGTGAGTATGTTATAGCTTGTGTGAGCATGTTACAGCTTGTGTGAGTATGTTATAGCTTGTGTGAGCATGTTATAGCTTGTGTGAGCATGTTACAGCTTGTGTGAGCATGTTATAGCTTGTGTGAGCATGTTACAGCTTGTGTGAGCATGTTATAGCTTGTGTGAGCATGTTACAGCTTGTGTGAGCATGTTACAGCTTGTGTGAGCATGTTACAGCTTGTGTGAGCATGTTACAGCTTGTGTGAGTATGTTACAGCTTGTGTGAGCATGTTACAGCTTGTGTGAGTATGTTACAGCTTGTGTGAGCATGTTACAGCTTGTGTGAGCATGTTATAGCTTGTGTGAGCATGTTGTAGCTTGTGTGAGCATGTTATAGCTTGTGTGAGCATGTTACAGTTGTTACAGTGGATGAATGAATCACCGCTGGACAAGTGTTGGTCTTGAGAATGTTACAGTCAGGATGAACGGGCAAGACGCTGGCTGAGCGTCTTGTGTTACAAGTGCCGCCAGACGACAACCATGGTTGTCTCTCACAGGACAAACCATGCTCAAATACTGTTTAATGAACGTACGAACAAATGGTATCAATGTTAATTCCGTGTTGCATCAACGTCATTTCCCCAGCGTTGCCCGGGGGTGTAGAGGAGGGTGTGGTGTTGAGCCCGGCGAGGAGGCTCGAGCCCGCAACACAGACCAACCAACATCTCTCAAGTGTTGAAAAACCGGAAGGTCCAACCACGATCAGCCGCAGTTCTCTGACCTGTCCAGAAGCTGGAGAAGGATAGGGAATAGGCTATCGAAGGAATTGGTGCATTCTCAAGATGCGAGCACACACTTGAGCCTCAAGCAACATTTGCCAGCACTTGCTGTCAAGCGAGTATGACATGTACCACATAACTTTCAAAGGGGTTAAGTTAGAGAGGAAAAATGTTGTAAGTGGAGTGCCTCAAGTCTCTGTCCTGGGACCTGTGTTATTCATAATATATATAAATGATTTACATTCAGGTTTGAGCAGCAACATTTGAAAATTTGCTGATGGTACAAAAATCGGGAGGGAAAACAACAAGAGAAAGACTCACTATCTCTTCAAGACGATCTAAATAGTGTTTTGAAATGGTCAAATGATTGTCAGATGCAGTTTAATGCTGACAAATGTAAGGTTTTGAGACTAGGTAATGATGATAGAGTTGCAAGATACGAGCTAGATGGTGTTGAGATTGCGAAGGTGAACTGCGAAAGGGAACTGGGACTTATGATTAGTAAGAATTTACAGCCAAAAAATCAATTCATAAATGTTCGTAATAAGGCAAATAGAACACTGGGATTTATTAATCGAAGCGTTAGTAATAAGAGACCTGGTGTTGTTCTTCAGCTATATCTTGCTCTGGTTAGGCCCCATTTAGATTATGCAGTTCAGTTTGGTCGCCATACTACAGAATGGATAAAAGTTACTAGAATGTGTCCAGCGCAGGATGATGAAGTTAATCCCGCAAATTAGAAACCTGTAGGAGGAAGAAAAATTGACAAAGCTTAAATTAAATTCACTAGAAAGGCGAAGAATTAGGGGTGATATGATAGAGGTGAACAAACAGATGAATGGCCATAGTGGTAGTAGTAAGCATACCATCAGTCTCAGGGAGGACTGTGGAGCAGCATGCGTTTCCTGGTGTTCGGTCTAGAGTGGCCTCTCCAAGGGCGCAAAGCCAGGGTAGGTTCTTATATGGAGGAGACGCCTGTTACCCCCAGCACCCTGTCCCCACCCTCCCCATGGTGCCGAAAGTCTCAAATGGAAAGGTAAACGCACAATACAATTGGTTTCAACGCCGTCGTTGGAACTGGTCTTAGATGCTCATAGGTCAGGTAGCTTGAGGTTCAGGGCATGGTATTGTCACAATAAGACTCATCACGAAAGGTGTCCACGTACCCTTCCTTGTTGAGATCCTAATATTTCTTTATATATTATTATATTATATATATAATATTAGTATAGTATTATATATATATATAGATATATATGTATAATGATATAGTATATTAGTATAACTTATATATTATATATCTATATTATATGAGTATATAGTATATATAGTATATATATAATATATATAGTTATATATTATATTAATATTATATATAGATATATATATTAGTATATAGTATATGTATAGATAATATATATAAGTGTGTGTGTATCATGTGTATATCTAATGAGACCCCCCATAAGACAAACACATAACAGCAAACCTGTTGGCTCACGATGCAGTTATCTGCAGGGAAACAGATTAATTAGTTATATACATGTTATCTTGATATAGGAAGCAC
>WNGS01165119.1:2382-15875 GCA_020271785.1 Procambarus virginalis | reverse complement strand
GAGTCTTGAAGTGGGTAGAATTCTACCCACTTTAAGTTTTACGAAACGCGCTCAAGTGTCGCGTCAGACTAGAAATAAAAATGAATTTTGGAGAATTGATTTTTCATTTACCGTCACCAGTAAAAAGAAACATAAGGAAAATAGAGAAAATTCGTGTTAGAATTATTAATCTTACTTTTTCGGTCATATTTAATAATAATATATATATATATATATATATATATATATATATATATATATAAGCCGAGGCTATTTTATCAAATCACCTCATTCTTTGGGGCACACGTGAAGAACACAAATGCAAACAAGCCTGAATGATCCCCAGGACTATATGCAACTGAAAACTCACTCTTCAGAAGTGACTCGAACCCATACTGCCAGGAGCACTCCGCTGGCGTACAGGATCCCTTAACCACTCGACCAAACCTGTCTCCTGAAGCCCACATGAAAAGAATTACGTCTGCAGCATATGCGAGGTTGGCTAACATCAGAACAGCCTTCAGGAACCTGTGTAAGGAATCGTTCAGAATCTTGTATACCACATATGTAAGACCAATCCTGGATTATGCGGCCCCAGCATGGAGCCCGTACCTTGTCAAGCACAACACGAAGCTGGAAAAAGTTCAAAGATATGCCACTAGACTAGTTCCAGAACTAAGAGGAATGAGTTACGAGGAAAGGCTGCGGGAAATACACCTTACGACACTGGAAGACAGAAGAGTAAAGGGAGACATGATCACTACCCGTAAAATCCTCAGGGGAATCGACCGAGTAGGCAAGGATAAACTATTCAACACTGGTGGTACGGGAACAAGGGGACACAGGTGGAAACTGTGTACCCACATGAGCCACTAGGACGTTAGAAAAGAACTTTTTCAGTGTCAGAGTAGTTAACAGATGGAATGCATTGGGCAGTGATGTGGTGGAGGCTGACTCCATACACAGTTTCAAATGTAGATATGACAGAACCCAGTAGGCTCAGGAATCTGTACTCCAGTAGATTGACAGTTGAGAGGCCGGAAAAAAAAGAGCCAAAACTCAACCCCCGCAAGCACATATAGGTTAGTACAAATAGGTGAGTACACACACACACTCAAATGGAATGCATTAGGCAGTGATGTGGTGGAGGCAGACTCCATACACAGCTTCAAGTGTAGATATAATAGAGCCCAGTAGGCTCAGAATCCTGTACA
Source organism: Procambarus virginalis (assembly GCA_020271785.1). Classification (NCBI taxonomy): domain Eukaryota; kingdom Metazoa; phylum Arthropoda; class Malacostraca; order Decapoda; family Cambaridae; genus Procambarus; species Procambarus virginalis. The sequence continues at coordinate 14,682 of WNGS01165119.1, read as the reverse complement.
CTAGTTGATTGACAGTCGAGAGGCGGGACCAAAGAGCCAGAGCTCAACCCCCGCAAGCACAAATAGGTGAATAAAAATAGGTGCGTAGAAATAGGTGAGTACACACACACAGACTAGTATCCGAACAGAGAGGCATGAACTACGAGGAGAGACTACGGGAATAAAACCTCACGTCGCTGGAAGACAAGAATTATATGGGGACATGATCACCACATACAAGATTCTCAGAGGAATTAAGAGGGTAGATAAAGACAGACTATTTAACACAAGGGGCACACGCACTAGGGAACACAGGTGGAAACTTAGTACCCAAATGAGCCACTGGGACATTAAAAGACCTATTTCAATGTCAGAGTAGTTAACAGGTGGATTGCATTATGCAGTGATGTGGTGGAGGCTGACTCCATACGGTTTCAAATGTAGATATGATGGAGCTCAGGAGGTTAAGGAACCTGTACACCAGTTGATTACCAGTTGAGAGGCGAGACCAAAGAGCCAGAGCTCAACCCCCGCAAGCACAACAAAGTGAGTACATACACACAACCAATCAACAACGTTTTCTGAAACGTTATTTCGTTGCTGCAACGTTGCTTTAAAGTACGAATAATCAGAAAATAACCCCCCCCCCCTCCTTTAGGTGACGTGTGTTTACTGGGAATGGCAAACCTTTGCTTGGCTCGTAACCAGAGCTGCAGCTGCTCGGTAGATTTATCGAGGCCACCATTTCCCTTGACTTTTATTCAAGAGAAATCGACACAAAGATCGACATAAACAGCGAAGAAAGCACAGTATTTTCTCTAGCTTGTGGCCGCCTAAATGGAAGTCCTTAACAATTTACGACCTGCGCGGAAGAAATATTTCTCAGTTCAGTTGCGGTGAGGCCTCCCTTGTGTGTTCTGGTGGGTGTTGCCGCGAAGTGTGAGGAAGCATTACCTAGGGAGGCCGTGAGAAGTGAGGCCGGTGTACCCAGGGAGCTGTGAATGAGTATGAGGACGTAGTGCCCTGGAGGTTGTGTAAATAGACAGAGTTTTGAAGTAGTAAGGGGAAAAAGATAACTAATGGAGATATGAGGAGTGAATGTGGACGTATGGATCGAAGTGAGCCGTTAGGAACAATGAGGGTTATAATAGCCTTCAGAGTTACGAAGGTGTGGGGCTGTAATGAACCCAGATAGTTATGAGGGGTTTAGGGGGGGTTGTTTACAGTCCAGAGAGCTCTGCAGGTCAGACAGATGCATTGAGTAACTCACATTATGGAGGGTTTGAAGGCTACATTGCGCCCTGAGAGCTATGAGTCCATGATTGCTTAAACCTCAGGGGGGTTTTAGGGGTGTGAGGGCTGTATCGAACTCATAGAGTTATGAGAGTCAAGGAGCCTCATAACTCCATGGAGTTATTATTGGAGACTGAGTCTGTTGGAGTCATGGATAACTCTGATAAAAAAACATTGAGAAGAAAGGTTGTGAAGTTGGTTGAGAGTAGATGTGTGAGTATCAGAACCATAATATCATTTTTATCATGATTGTAAACGGTGATTAATGCTAACTATTGTTGAGGCTTAAACTGATAAATCAAGGTGAGAACTGCTAATATGCAATTATATAAACTTTTTGGGTTACCTCAGAAAAACTCTTGATAATGAAACATCTTTAGTGCCAACTACGCAAGCAAGTGACGGGGTGAGGATTCAACACAAGGAATTGGAACGTGAAATGAAGTAAAATCTTTTTAAATTAACCGAGGTATAAACTCGGAATATTTGTTGCTTTACGTTTATCGCGCCTTGTACGAATAATTTACCGTGTTGTATTTGGTAAGATTAGCGTTAGTGGAGTTAAGGTTGTGACACGTTCCTTTAGGATAGCAATGATGTAAAGGGCTGAATATAGTTAACGGATGTCATGAGCTTGTATTACTAAACCTCGGTATATACCCTGTGGCAGCCGCTACCCTGTGGCAGCAGCTACCCTGTGGCAGCCGCTACCCTGTGACAGCCGCTACCCTGTGGCAGCCACTACCCCGTGGCAGCCACTACCCCGTGGCAGCCACTACCCTGTGGCAGCCACTACCCTGTGACAGCCGCTACCCTGTGACAGCCACTACCCTGTGACAGCCACTACCCTGTGGCAGCCGCTACCCTGTGGCAGCCGCTACCCTGTGACAGCCGCTACCCTGTGGCAGCCACTACCCTGTGGTAGCCGCTACCCTGTGACAGCCGCTACCCTGTGGCAGCCGCTACCCTGTGACAGCCGCTACCCTGTGGCAGCCGCTACCCTGTGGCAGCCGCTACCCTGTGACAGCCTCTACCATGTGACAGCCGCTACCCTGTGGCAGCCGCTACCCTGTAGTAGCCGCTACCCTGTGGCAGCCGCTACCCTGTGGCAGCCGCTACCCTGTGGCAGCCGCTACCCTGTGGCAGCCACTACCCTGTGGCAGCCACTACCCTGTGGCAGCCGCTACCCTCTGGCAGCCACTACCCTGTGACAGCCACTACCCTGTGGCAGCCGCTACCCTGTGGCAGCCGCTACCCTGTGGCAGCCACTACCCTGTGACAGCCACTACCCTGTGGCAGCCGCTACCCTGTGGCAGCCGCTACCCTGTGGCAGCCGCTACCCTGTGGCAGCCGCTACCCTGTGGCAGCCACTACCCTGTGGCAGCCACTACCCTGTGGCAGCCGCTACCCTGTGGCAGCCACTACCCTGTGACAGCCGCTACCCTGTGACAGCCGCTACCCTGTGGCAGCCACTACCCTGTGACAGCCGCTACCCTGTGGCAGAAGCTACCCTGTGACAGCCGCTACCCTGTGACAGCCGCTACCCTGTGGCAGCCGCTACCCTGTGGCAGCCGCTACCCTGTGACAGCCACTACCCTGTGTCAGCCACTACCCTGTGGCAGCCGCTACCCTGTGGCAGCCGCTACCCTGTGGCAGCCGCTACCCTGTAGCAGTCGCTACCCTGTGGCAGCCGCTACCCTGTGACAGCCGCTACCCTGTGTCAGCCACTACCCTGTGTCAGCCACTACCCTGTGGCAGCCGCTACCCTGTGTCAGCCACTACCCTGTGTCAGCCACTACCCTGTGGCAGCCACTACCCTGTGGCAGCCGCTTCCCTGTGACAGCCACTACCCTGTGGCAGCCGCTACCCTGTGACAGCCACTACCCTGTGTCAGCCACTACCCTGTGTCAGCCACTACCCTGTGTCAGCCACTACCCTGTGTCAGCCACTACCCTGTGTCAGCCACTACCCTGTGGCAGCCACTACCCTGTGTCAGCCACAACCCTGTGTCAGCCACTACCCTGTGTCAGCCACTACCCTGTGTCAGCCACTACCCTGTGGCAGCCACTACCCTGTGGCAGCCGCTACCCTGTGACAGCCACTACCCTGTGGCAGCCGCTACCCTGTGTCAGCCACTACCCTGTGGCAGCCACTACCCTGTGACAGCCGCTACCCTGTGTCAGCCACTACCCTGTGGCAGCCACTACCCTGTGACAGCCGCTACCCTGTGTCTGCCACTACCCTGTGTCAGCCACTACCCTGTGTCAGCCACTACCCTGTGTCAGCCACTACCCTGTGTCAGCCACTACCCTGTGTCAGCCACTACCCTGTGGCAGCCACTACCCTGTGGCAGCCACTACCCTGTGACAGCCGCTATCCTGTGGCAGCCACTACCCTGTGGCAGCCGCTACCCTGTGGCAGCCACTACCCTGTGACAGCCGCTATCCTGTGGCAGCCACTACCCTGTGACAGCCGCTACCCTGTGTCAACCACTACCCTGTGGCAGCCACTACCCTGTGGCAGTCACTACCCTGTGGCAGCCACTACCCTGTGTCAGCCACTACCCTGTGGCAGCCACTACCCTGTGGCAGCCACTACCCTGTGGCAGCCACTACCCTGTGTCAGCCACTACCCTGTGGCAGCCACTACCCTGTGGCAGCCACTACCCTGTGGCAGCCACTACCCTGTGGCAGCCACTACCCTGTGGCAGCCACTACCCTGTGGCAGCCGCTACCCTGTGGGAGCCACTACCCTGTGTCAGCCACTACCCTGTGGCAGCCACTACCCTGTGGCAGCCGCTACCCTGTGGCAGCCGCTACCCTGTGGCAGCCACTACCCTGTGGCAGCCGCTACCCTGTGGCAGCCACTACCCTGTGGCAGCCGCTACCCTGTGGCAGCCGCTACCCTGTGTCAGCCACTACCCTGTGGCAGCCACTACCCTGTGGCAGCCGCTACCCTGTGGCAGCCGCTACCCTGTGGCAGCCGCTACCCTGTGTCAGCCGCTACCCTGTGGCAGCCACTACCCTGTGTCAGCCACTACCCTGTGGCAGCCACTACCCTGTGGCAGCCGCTACCCTGTGGCAGCCGCTACCCTGTGGCAGCCGCTACCCTGTGTCAGCTAGTACCCTGTGGCAGCCACTACCCTGTGGAAGCCGCTACCCTGTGGCAGCCGCTACCCTGTGTCAACCGCTACCCTGTGGCAGCCACTACACTGTGACAGCCACTACCCTGTGACAGCCACTACCCTATGTCAGCCGCTACCCTGTGGCAGCCGGGACCCTGTGACAGCCACTACCCTGTGACAGCCACTACCCTGTGTCAGCCGCTACCCTGTGGCAGCCGCTACCCTGTGGCAGCCACTACCCTGTGGCAGCCGCTACCCTGTGACAGCCACTACCCTGTGTCAGCCGCTACCCTGTGTCAGCCACTACCCTGTGACAGCCACTACCCTGTGTCAGCCGCTACCCTGTGTCAGCCACTACCCTGTGGCAGCCACTACCCTGTGTCAGCCGCTACCCTGTGACAGCCACTACCCTGTGGCAGCCACTACCCTTGTGACAGCCACTACCCTGTGTCAGCCGCTACCCTGTGACAGCCGCTACCCTGTGACAGCCGCTACCCTGTGACAGCCACTACCCTGTGACAGCCACTACCCTGTGGCAGCCACTACCCTGTGACAGCCACTACCCTGTGTCAGCCGTTACCCTGTGACAGCCGCTACCCTGTGACAGCCGCTACCCTGTGACAGCCACTACCCTGTGTCAGCCGCTACCCTGTGGCAGCCGCTACCCTGTGGCAGCCACTACCCTGTGACAGCTACTCCCCTGTGGCAGCCGCTACCCTGTGGCAGCCGCTACCCTGTGGCAGCCGCTACCCTGTGGCAGCCACTACCCTGTGACAGCTACTCCCTGTGGCAGCCGCTACCCTGTGACAGCCACTACCCTGTGACAGCTACTACCCTGTGGCAGCCACTACCCTGTGTCAGCCACTACCCTGTGGCAGCCACTACCCTGTGTCAGCCGCTACCCTGTGGCAGCCACTACCCTGTGACAGCCGCTACCTGTGGCAGCCACTACCCTGTGACAGCCACTACCCTGTGACAGCCACTACCCTGTGACAGCCACTACCCTGTGGCAGCCACTACCCTGTGGCAGCCACTACCCTGTGACAGCCGCTACCCTGTGGCAGCCGCTACCCTGTGGCAGCCGCTACCCTGTGGCAGCCGCTACCCTGTGGCAGCCGCTACCCTGTGGCAGCCACTACCCTGTGACAGCCACTACCCTGTGGCAGCCACTACCCTGTGTCAGCCACTACCCTGTGACAGCCACTACCCTGTGACAGCCACTACCCTGTGGCAGCCACTACCCTGTGTCAGCCACTACCCTGTGGCAGCCACTACCCTGTGGCAGCCGCTACCCTGTGGCAGCCACTACCCTGTGACAGCCGCTACCCTGTGGCAGCCACTACCCTGTGTCAGCCACTACCCTGTGGCAGCCACTACCCTGTGGCAGCCACTACCCTGTGGCAGCCACTACCCTGTGTCAGCCACTACCCTGTGGCAGCCGCTACCCTGTGTCAGCCACTACCCTGTGGCAGCCGCTACCCTGTGGCAGCCACTACCCTGTGGCAGCCACTACCCTGTGGCAGCCGCTACCCTGTGGCAGCCACTACCCTGTGACAGCCACTACCCTGTGGCAGCCACTACCCTGTGACAGCCACTACCCTGTGTCAGCCACTACCCTGTGGCAGCCGCTACCCTGTGGCAGCCACTACCCTGTGGCAGCCACTACCCTGTGGCAGCCGCTACCCTGTGGCAGCCACTACCCTGTGACAGCCGCTACCTGTGGCAGCCACTACCCTGTGTCAGCCACTACCCTGTGGCAGCCGCTACCCTGTGTCAGCCACTACCCTGTGACAGCCACTACCCTGTGGCAGCCACTACCCTGTGACAGCCACTACCCTGTGGCAGCCACTACCCTGTGGCAGCCACTACCCTGTGGCAGCCACTACCCTGTGTCAGCCACTACCCTGTGGCAGCCACTACCCTGTGGCAGCCGCTACCCTGTGGCAGCCGCTACCCTGTGGCAGCCACTACCCTGTGGCAGCCGCTACCCTGTGGCAGCCACTACCCTGTGGCAGCCGCTACCCTGTGGCAGCCACTACCCTGTGTCAGCCACTACCCTGTGGCAGCCACTACCCTGTGGCAGCCGCTACCCTGTGGCAGCCGCTACCCTGTGGCAGCCACTACCCTGTGGCAGCCACTACCCTGTGGCAGCCACTACCCTGTGGCAGCCACTACCCTGTGGCAGCCACTACCCTGTGACAGCCGCTACCCTGTGACAGCCACTACCCTGTGACAGCCACTACCCTGTGGCAGCCGCTACCCTGTGGCAGCCGCTACCCTGTGACAGCCGCTACCCTGTGGCAGCCACTACCCTGTGGCAGCCGCTACCCTGTGACAGCCGCTACCCTGTGGCAGCCGCTACCCTGTGACAGCCGCTACCCTGTGGCAGCCGCTACCCTGTGGCAGCCGCTACCCTGTGACAGCCGCTACCCTGTGACAGCCGCTACCCTGTGGCAGCCGCTACCCTGTGGCAGCCGCTACCCTGTGGCAGCCGCTACCCTGTGGCAGCCGCTACCCTGTGGCAGCCGCTACCCTGTGGCAGCCACTACCCTGTGGCAGCCACTACCCTGTGGCAGCCGCTACCCTGTGGCAGCCACTACCCTGTGACAGCCACTACCCTGTGGCAGCCGCTACCCTGTGGCAGCCGCTACCCTGTGGCAGCCACTACCCTGTGACAGCCACTACCCTGTGGCAGCCGCTACCCTGTGGCAGCCGCTACCCTGTGACAGCCGCTACCCTGTGGCAGAAGCTACCCTGTGACAGCCGCTACCCTGTGACAGCCGCTACCCTGTGGCAGCGCTACCCTGTGACAGCCGCTACCCTGTGACAGCCACTACCCTGTGTCAGCCACTACCCTGTGGCAGCCGCTACCCTGTGGCAGCCGCTACCCTGTGGCAGCCGCTACCCTGTAGCAGCCGCTACCCTGTGGCAGCCGCTACCCTGTGACAGCCGCTACCCTGTGTCAGCCACTACCCTGTGTCAGCCACTACCCTGTGGCAGCCGCTACCCTGTGGCAGCCACTACCCTGTGTCAGCCACTACCCTGTGGCAGCCACTACCCTGTGGCAGCCGCTACCCTGTGACAGCCACTACCCTGTGGCAGCCGCTACCCTGTGACAGCCCCTACCCTGTGTCAGCCACTACCCTGTGTCAGCCACTACCCTGTGTCAGCCACTACCCTGTGTCAGCCACTACCCTGTGTCAGCCACTACCCTGTGGCAGCCACTACCCTGTGTCAGCCACTACCCTGTGTCAGCCACTACCCTGTGTCAGCCACTACCCTGTGTCAGCCACTACCCTGTGGCAGCCACTACCCTGTGGCAGCCGCTACCCTGTGACAGCCACTACCCTGTGGCAGCCGCTACCCTGTGACAGCCGCTACCCTGTGTCTACCACTACCCTGTGTCAGCCACTACCCTGTGTCAGCCACTACCCTGTGTCAGCCACTACCCTGTGTCAGCCACTACCCTGTGGCAGCCACTACCCTGTGTCAGCCACTACCCTGTGGCAGCCACTACCCTGTGGCAGCCGCTACCCTGTGTCAGCCACTACCCTGTGACAGCCACTACCCTGTGTCAGCCACTACCCTGTGACAGCTACTACCCTGTGGCAGCCGCTACCCTGTGTCAGCCGCTACCCTGTGGCAGCCACTACTCTGTGACAGCTACTACCCTGTGGCAGCCGTTACCCTGTGGCAGCCGCTACCGTGTGTCAGCCGCTACCCTGTGGCAGCCACTACCCTGTGACAGCCACTACCCTGTGGCAGACACTACCCTGTGGCAGCCACTACCCTGTGGCAGCCACTACCCTGTGGCAGCCGCTACCCCGTGACAGCCGCTTCCCTGTGGCAGCTGCTACCCTGTGGCAGCCGCTACCCCGTGACAGCCACTACCTTGTGGCAGCCACTACCCTGTGTCAGCCACTACCCTGTGGCAGCCGCTACCCTGTGACAGCCACTACTATGTGACAGCCGCTACCCTGTGGCAGCTGCTACCCTGTGACAGCCACTACCCTGTGACAGCCACTACCCTGTGTCAGCTGCTACCCTGTGGCAGCCACTACCCTGTGACAGCCACTACCCTGTGTCAGCTGCTACCCTGTGACAGCCGCTACCCTGTGTCAGCCACTACCCTGTGTCAGCCACTACCCTGTGGCAGCCGCTACCCTGTGGCAGCCACTACCCTGTGTCAGCCACTACCCTGTGGCAGCCACTACCCTGTGGCAGCCGCTACCCTGTGACAGCCACTACCCTGTGGCAGCCGCTACCCTGTGACAGCCCCTACCCTGTGTCAGCCACTACCCTGTGTCAGCCACTACCCTGTGTCAGCCACTACCCTGTGTCAGCCACTACCCTGTGTCAGCCACTACCCTGTGGCAGCCACTACCCTGTGTCAGCCACTACCCTGTGTCAGCCACTACCCTGTGTCAGCCACTACCCTGTGTCAGCCACTACCCTGTGGCAGCCACTACCCTGTGGCAGCCGCTACCCTGTGACAGCCACTACCCTGTGGCAGCCGCTACCCTGTGACAGCCGCTACCCTGTGTCTACCACTACCCTGTGTCAGCCACTACCTTGTGTCAGCCACTACCCTGTGTCAGCCACTACCCTGTGTCAGCCACTACCCTGTGGCAGCCACTACCCTGTGTCAGCCACTACCCTGTGGCAGCCACTACCCTGTGGCAGCCGCTACCCTGTGTCAGCCACTACCCTGTGACAGCCACTACCCTGTGTCAGCCACTACCCTGTGACAGCTACTACCCTGTGGCAGCCGCTACCCTGTGTCAGCCGCTACCCTGTGGCAGCCACTACTCTGTGACAGCTACTACCCTGTGGCAGCCGTTACCCTGTGGCAGCCGCTACCCTGTGGCAGCCGCTACCCTGTAGCAGCCGCTACCCTGTGGCAGCCGCTACCCTGTGACAGCCGCTACCCTGTGTCAGCCACTACCCTGTGTCAGCCACTACCCTGTGGCAGCCGCTACCCTGTGGCAGCCACTACCCTGTGTCAGCCACTACCCTGTGGCAGCCACTACCCTGTGGCAGCCGCTACCCTGTGACAGCCACTACCCTGTGGCAGCCGCTACCCTGTGACAGCCCCTACCCTGTGTCAGCCACTACCCTGTGTCAGCCACTACCCTGTGTCAGCCACTACCCTGTGTCAGCCACTACCCTGTGTCAGCCACTACCCTGTGGCAGCCACTACCCTGTGTCAGCCACTACCCTGTGTCAGCCACTACCCTGTGTCAGCCACTACCCTGTGTCAGCCACTACCCTGTGGCAGCCACTACCCTGTGGCAGCCGCTACCCTGTGACAGCCACTACCCTGTGGCAGCCGCTACCCTGTGACAGCCGCTACCCTGTGTCTACCACTACCCTGTGTCAGCCACTACCTTGTGTCAGCCACTACCCTGTGTCAGCCACTACCCTGTGTCAGCCACTACCCTGTGGCAGCCACTACCCTGTGTCAGCCACTACCCTGTGGCAGCCACTACCCTGTGGCAGCCGCTACCCTGTGTCAGCCACTACCCTGTGACAGCCACTACCCTGTGTCAGCCACTACCCTGTGACAGCTACTACCCTGTGGCAGCCGCTACCCTGTGTCAGCCGCTACCCTGTGGCAGCCACTACTCTGTGACAGCTACTACCCTGTGGCAGCCGTTACCCTGTGGCAGCCGCTACCGTGTGTCAGCCGCTACCCTGTGGCAGCCACTACCCTGTAACAGCCACTACCCTGTGGCAGACACTACCCTGTGGCAGCCACTACCCTGTGGCAGCCACTACCCTGTGGCAGCCGCTACCCCGTGACAGCCGCTTCCCTGTGGCAGCTGCTACCTGTGGCAGCCGCTACCCCGTGACAGCCGCTACCTTGTGGCAGCCACTACCCTGTGTCAGCCACTACCCTGTGGCAGCCGCTACCCTGTGACAGCCACTACTATGTGACAGCCGCTACCCTGTGGCAGCTGCTACCCTGTGACAGCCACTACCCTGTGACAGCCACTACCCTGTGTCAGCTGCTACCCTATGGCAGCCACTACCCTGTGACAGCCACTACCCTGTGTCAGCTGCTACCCTGTGACAGCTGCTACCCTGTGTCAGCCACTACCCTGTGTCAGCCACTACCCTGTGGCAGCCGCTACCCTGTGGCAGCCACTACCCTGTGTCAGCCACTACCCTGTGGCAGCCACTACCCTGTGGCAGCCGCTACCCTGTGACAGCCACTACCCTGTGGCAGCCGCTACCCTGTGACAGCCCCTACCCTGTGTCAGCCACTACCCTGTGTCAGCCACTACCCTGTGTCAGCCACTACCCTGTGTCAGCCACTACCCTGTGTCAGCCACTACCCTGTGGCAGCCACTACCCTGTGTCAGCCACTACCCTGTGTCAGCCACTACCCTGTGTCAGCCACTACCCTGTGTCAGCCACTACCCTGTGGCAGCCACTACCCTGTGGCAGCCGCTACCCTGTGACAGCCACTACCCTGTGGCAGCCGCTACCCTGTGACAGCCGCTACCCTGTGTCTACCACTACCTGTGTCAGCCACTACCTTGTGTCAGCCACTACCCTGTGTCAGCCACTACCCTGTGTCAGCCACTACCCTGTGGCAGCCACTACCCTGTGTCAGCCACTACCCTGTGGCAGCCACTACCCTGTGGCAGCCGCTACCCTGTGTCAGCCACTACCCTGTGACAGCCACTACCCTGTGTCAGCCACTACCCTGTGACAGCTACTACCCTGTGGCAGCCGCTACCCTGTGTCAGCCGCTACCCTGTGGCAGCCACTACTCTGTGACAGCTACTACCCTGTGGCAGCCGTTACCCTGTGGCAGCCGCTACCGTGTGTCAGCCGCTACCCTGTGGCAGCCACTACCCTGTGACAGCCACTACCCTGTGGCAGACACTACCCTGTGGCAGCCACTACCCTGTGGCAGCCACTACCCTGTGGCAGCCGCTACCCCGTGACAGCCGCTTCCCTGTGGCAGCTGCTACCCTGTGGCAGCCGCTACCCCGTGACAGCCGCTACCTTGTGGCAGCCACTACCCTGTGTCAGCCACTACCCTGTGGCAGCCGCTACCCTGTGACAGCCACTACTATGTGACAGCCGCTACCCTGTGGCAGCTGCTACCCTGTGACAGCCACTACCCTGTGACAGCCACTACCCTGTGTCAGCTGCTACCCTGTGGCAGCCACTACCCTGTGACAGCCACTACCCTGTGTCAGCTGCTACCCTGTGGCAGCCGCTACCTGTGACAGCCACTACCCTGTGGCAGCTGCTACACCACAGTGGTGTGTGTGGGGGCCAGTATACAACAGTGTGTGTGTGGGGAGTATATCACAGGTGGGTGTGTGGGGAGTATACTATAGTGGGTGTTTGGGGAGTATACCACAGTGGGCGTGTGGGGAGTATACCAAAGTGGGGGTGTGTGGGGAGAGGTATACCACAGTGGGTGTTTGGGGAATATACTATAGTGGGTGTGTCGGGAGTATACCACACAGTGGTCGTTTGGGGAGTATACCACACCAAGTTGTGTGTGTGGGAGTATATCCACAGTGGGTGTTTGGGGAGTATACTATAGTGGGTGTGTGGGGAGTATACCACAGTTGGCGGCGTTGGGGGGGGATATACCTATAGTAGGTGTGCCCTGGGGAGTATACCCACAGTGGTGCAGTGGGGGGGAGTATACTCACATGTGGGGCCCTTAGTGTGGGAGTATACCACAGTGGGCGTGTGGGGAGTATACTATAGTGGGCTGTGTGGGGAGTATACCATAGTGGGCGTGTGGGGAGCTATACCATAGTGGGCGTGTGGGGAGTATCACCATAGTGGTGTGTGGGGAGTATACTATAGTGGGCGTGTGGGGAGTATACCATAGGTGGTGGGCGTGTGGGGGAGTATACCACAGTGGGCGT
>WNGS01165118.1:9375-20533 GCA_020271785.1 Procambarus virginalis | reverse complement strand
GCGTGGTGTAGTAGCCTGGTGTAGTGGCCTGGTGTAGTAGCGTGGTGTAGTAGCCTGGTGTAGTAGCGTGGTGTAGTAGCATGGTGTAGTAGCCTGGTTTAGTAGCGTGGTGTAGTAGCGTGGTGTAGTAGCGTGGTGTAGTTGCGTGTGTAGTAGCGTGGTGTAGTAGCGTGGTGTAGTAGCGTGGTGTAGTAGCGTGGTGTAGTGGCCTGGTGTAGTAGCGTGGTGTAGTAACCTGGTGTAGTTCCGTGGTGTAGTGGCCTGGTGTAGTAGCCTGGTGTAGTAGCGTGGTGTAGTAGCGTGGTGTAGCGGCCTGGTGTAGTGGACTGGTGTAGAAGCGTGGTGTAGTAGAGTGGTGTAGTGGCCTGGTATAGTAGCCTGGTGTAGTAGCGTGGTGTAGTAGCGTGGTGTGGTAGCGTGGTGTAGTAGCGTGGTGTAGTAGCCTGGTGTAGTAGCGTGGTGTAGTGGCCTGGTGTAGTAGCGTGGTGTAGTAGCCTGGTGTAGTACCGTGGTGTAGTGACCTGGTGTAGTAGCGTGGTGTAGTGGCCTGGTGTAGTAGCGTGGTGTAGTGGCCTGGTGTAGTGGCCTGGTGTAGTAGCGTGGTGTAGTGGCCTGGTGTAGTAGCATGGTGTAGTGGCCTGGTGTAGTGGCCTGGTGTAGTAGCGTGGTGTAGTGGCCTGGTGTAGTAGCGTGGTGTAGTAGCGTGGTGTAGTAGCGTGGTGTAGTAGCGTGGTGTAGTAGTGTGGTGTAGTAGCGTGGTGTAGTAGCGTAGTGTAGTAGCGTGGTGTAGTAGCCTGGTGTAGTAGCGAAGTGTAGTGGCCCGGTGTAGTAGCGTAGTGTAGTGGCCTGGTGTAGTAGCCTGGTGTAGTGGCCTGGTGTAGTAGCGTGGTGTAGTAGCCTGGTGTAGTAGCGTGGTGTAGTAGCCTGGTGTAGTAGCGAGGTGTAGTGGCGTGGTGTAGTAGCGTGGTGTAGTAGCCTGGTGTAGTAGCGTGGTGTAGTAGCGTGGTGTAGTAGCCTGGTGTAGTAGCGTGGTGTAGTACCCTGGTGTAGTAGCGTGGAGTAGTAGCGTGGTGTAGTAGCCTTGTGTAGTGGCGTGGTGTAGTAGCCTGGTGTAGTAGCATGGTGTAGTATCCTGGTGTAGTGGCCTGGTGTAGTAGCCTGGTGTAGTAGCGTGGTGTAGTGGCCTGATGTAGTGGCCTGGTGTAGTAGCATGGTGTAGTAGCGTGGTGTAGTAGACTGGTGTAGTAGCCTGGTGTAGTAGCCTGGTGTAGTAGCGTGGTGTAGTAGCGTGGTGTACTAGCATGGTGTAGTAGCCTGGTGTAGTAGCGTGGTGTAGTAGCCAGGTGTACTAGCGTGGTGTAGTGGCGTGGTGTACTAGCAAGGTGTAGTGGCCTGGTGTAGTTGCGTGGTGTAGTAGAATGGTATAGTAGCCTGGTGTATTAGCCTGGTGTAGTAGCGTGGTGTAGTAGCGTGGTGTAGTAGCCTGGTGTAGTGGCCTGGTGTAGTAGCCTTGTGTAGTAGAATGGTATAGTAGCCTGGTGTAGTAGCCTGGTGTAGTAGCGTGGTGTAGTAGCGTTGTGTAGTAGCCTTGTGTAGTAGCGTGGTGTAGTAGCGTGGTGTAGTGGCCTGGTGTAGTGGCCTGGTGTAGTAGCATGGTGTAGAAGCGTGGTGTAGTAGCGTGGTGTAGTAGCGTGGTGTAGTAGCGTGGTGTAGTGGCCTGGTGTAGTAGCGTGGTGTAGTAGCCTGGTGTAGTAGCATGGTGTAGTAGCATGGTGTAGTAGCCTGGTTTAGTAGCGTGGTGTAGTAGCGTGGTGTAGTAGCGTGGTGTAGTTGCGTGGTGTAGTAGCGTGGTGTAGTAGCGTGGTGTAGTAGCGTGGTGTAGTAGCGTGGTGTAGTGGCCTGGTGTAGTAGCGTGGTGTAGTAGCCTGGTGTAGTTCCGTGGTGTAGTGGCCTGGTGTAGTAGCCTGGTGTAGTAGCGTGGTGTAGTAGCGTGGTGTAGCGGCCTGGTGTAGTGGACTGGTGTAGAAGCGTGGTGTAGTAGAGTGGTGTAGTGGCCTGGTATAGTAGCCTGGTGTAGTAGCGTGGTGTAGTAGCGTGGTGTGGTAGCGTGGTGTAGTAGCGTGGTGTAGTAGCCTGGTGTAGTAGCGTGGTGTAGTGGCCTGGTATAGTAGCGTGGTGTAGTAGCCTGGTGTAGTACCGTGGTGTAGTGACCTGGTGTAGTAGCGTGGTGTAGTGGCCTGGTGTAGTAGCGTGGTGTAGTGGCCTGGTGTAGTGGCCTGGTGTAGTAGCGTGGTGTAGTGGCCTGGTGTAGTAGCATGGTGTAGTGGCCTGGTGTAGTGGCCTGGTGTAGTAGCGTGGTGTAGTGGCCTGGTGTAGTAGCGTGGTGTAGTAGCGTGGTGTAGTAGCGTGGTGTAGTAGCGTGGTGTAGTAGTGTGGTGTAGTAGCGTGGTGTAGTAGCGTAGTGTAGTAGCGTGGTGTAGTAGCCTGGTGTAGTAGCGTGGTGTAGTAGAATATAGTGTAGTAGTGTATAGTGTAGTAGCGTAGTGTAGTGGCCTGGTGTAGTAGCGTAGTGTAGTGGGCTGGTGTAGTAGCGAGGTGTAGTGGCCTGGTTTAGTAACGTGGTGGTGTAGTAGCCTGGTGTAGTAGCATAGTGTAGTAGCCTGGTGTAGTAGCGTGGTGTAGTAGCCTGGTGTAGTAACCTGGTGTAGTGGCCTCGTGTAGTGGCCTGGTGTAGTAGCGTGGTGTAGTATCCTGGTGTAGTAGCGAAGTGTAGTGGCCCGGTGTAGTAGCGTAGTGTAGTGGCCTGGTGTAGTAGCCTGGTGTAGTGGCCTGGTGTAGTAGCGTGGTGTAGTAGCCTGGTGTAGTAGCGTGGTGCAGTAGCCTGGTGTAGTAGCGAGGTGTAGTGGCGTGGTGTAGTAGCGTGGTGTAGTAGCCTGGTGTAGTAGCGTGGTGTAGTAGCGTGGTGTAGTAGCCTGGTGTAGTAGCGTGGTGAAGTAGCCTGGTGTAGTAGCGTGGAGTAGTAGCGTGGTGTAGTAGCCTGGTGTAGTAGCGTGGTGTAGTAGCCTGGTGTAGTGGCCTGGTGTAGTAGCCTGGTGTAGTAGCGTGGTGTAGTGGCCTGGTGTAGTGGCCTGGTGTAGTAGCATGGTGTAGTAGCGTGGTGTAGTAGCCTGGTGTAGTAGCCTGGTGTAGTAGTCTGGTGTAGTAGCGTGGTGTAGTAGCGTGGTGTACTAGCGTGGTGTAGTAGCCTGGTGTAGTAGCGTGGTGTAGTAGCCAGGTGTACTAGCGTGGTGTAGTGGCATGGTGTACTAGCCAGGTGTAGTGGCCTGGTGTAGTGGGGTGGTGTAGTAGTGTAACACTGTAAAGGTGTTTGGTTTAGTTTTATTTTATATACAAATAGTTCATGAGTCACAGACAAGGATTTTGACAGACGCCAACTTGTCTGGCCTGGATCTCACCCCTCTAAGTGTTAATTGACAACCAAGTGACCTGAGGTCAGCCAGGCGAATCTCACCTGGCTCTCGCTAATCTTATAATTGAGCCGGGTAGCCTTCAAACATGCCGACGTTTAAGGAGTGGCTTGGTAGAGTGCCGAAGGCTATCTAACTTGTGGGCGGAGTTAGCTACCAGGTTTCCCAATATATACTCGGAGAGAGATCGATTCGAGATCAGGAGAAGGACAGAAGAAGCAGAGCAAAAGACAGAAGAACAGCCAGCAGCGGCCAGCCGTCCACACAGGCGGTCCGCTGGTGGGGCGGGACAGTCTGTCAACTACAGACCCCCCCCCCCTCTCGCTATTCCACGGAGACTCAGACACTTGGTGAGTTGAACATTGAGGGACTTTGTCGTGTTCACTAAACAGGTGTTGTGTGACGATCAGGGGCAGTCGAGTTGTAGGGTTCTCGAATTCTTGGATGATGACTCACTTTGAATATTACCATTTTAGTTGAATTGCTTAAATTGATATCTAGTATGTGAAATATAATTGAAAGTTATTATTTAAAGTGTGTTTAACTTTGTTACCTGGAGTTTTGAGTGAGAGGAGGAAACCTCAGCGGTTACTGGTTTCATGATATTGAGTACATGATACAGATGGAACATACTAATAAATACCTAATGATAACATCTTTTCTGAATATTGAGATTAATGAGTATATGTTCAGAGTTGAAACATGGTGATAACGAATATTGAGATACAGAAAAGTTCCATTCCTTGTCTTGTATGTAGTTGATCTAGAATGGATGGTGGCAGCATTTTCTATTTTCTTCTTCTACTATCAACTTCTAGCATTTCATCTAGCAACCTCTACTTCTACTATCTACTTTCCTACTTCTACCTATCTACCCTTCTACTTTCTCTACTCACTTCCTACTTCTTTCAATTTCTAATCTTTCCCCTCCCCCGTTACAATGATGGCAGCGGTGTTGAACAATGTTTAATGTAGCAGGTGTTAATTTAACATTGTTCGGTCCCACGTGTCCTTTTGCCGCTCAGGCGCTATCAGGGAGATATTGACAGGTGTTTAATATTCGCGAGTTTGCGAGTTTTTTTTCAGTTTACGAGATAGTGATTTTCTGGCAATGTGTTCTTGTGATTTTGTGAGTTTTGTGGAGTTCAGGGAATGTTCACCAGAACTTGCGTGTGTAGTGATTTATGTTAGTGATAAGATTTGGTGAGTTGGGAACTTAGCGGTTGGTGGTGTGCAGGTCATCTGAGTGTGACAGGTGACCCGCATGTCCCACGGGGACACCCAGCCACCGCTGGTCCCCAGGTCAGTTGGGGATCGCAGGTGTATTTCTTAAGTAGTTTTAAGTGGTGGTTCTGCTCAGATTATTGCGATCAACTGTTTTTACTCCATTTGAACGCAATAACCCGAGGTGTACTGGTATTGTACAGCATACTAGGGGGAGGCTTAGTATGTCAGTAGACTCACGTCTAGGGACGCCTAGCGTTTGAAGTCTGGTCACAGGGTGTGGCAAAAGTTTGAGTTGTGGACCCGCAGAGAAGCGAGGGAAACACTCGAGTCACGTAGGTGACTGTAGGATAAGGGTGGGAGTAACGGTTAATTAAGTACTTAAGATTAAGAACGGTACAGTTAAGTTAGGCTAGTGTTTGGTCTCTATTAGTATTGATATTTTCGTAGAGAATCGTTTAGTGACAAGTTTAAGTAGTGACGATCTTATTCTCTCTTCTCTAACTTTACTCTGTTACTGTTTTTGTTCCACCAAGTCAGTATCATTCAGAGTTAATTGGATTATTTTAAAAATCTAAGTGTAGTTGTTGCCAGGAGGAGAACGGTATAACTGGACTGTGTGAACCCTATGTTAACTACAGGGTCACACAGCAGCTTGAAACACGGTATTGTCGCCTTTATGTTCATTCACAGGTGGGAGCGAGGAGAGAGGTGCGCACATATACAGAAGAGGGAGACGGCGGCTTTGTACCACACCCAGGGGCGGTTATTACCACCACCACGGCAACCAGCCCCTTACCTGGATGTCATGGGACCACCACCACCACCATCACCCCGAGGGACCCCCAAGATGCAGCCACTCGGTCGGTCAACATTGGACTCCAGGGGACCCCAGGACGGACGGCCCCCAAGGGACCCCAGGACGGACGGACCCCCCAGTGGACCCCAGGTCGTTCTGCAGATGACCCCAGACGACCCAGTAAAAATGGAAGAGGAGCAACAACGACTCCAGTCTGTCCCACCAACATCGGTCTACCTAGGATGGACCCCAGGACGGACAGACCCCAAATGGACCCCACGTCGCTTGTCTAAGACCCAAGAGAGAAGAAAGAAGAAGAGAGAAGAAAGAAGAGAGAAGAATGAAGAAAGAAGAGAGAAGAAAGAAGAGAAGAAGATAAGACCAAGCTGAGTGAGACACGATGCCTAGTGTCCCTTGCTGGTGTCAGCATCATTGCATGGAGCGTAATTGCAAGACAGGATCGTTTGCCTTAACTGGCCGCCCCTCCTGCAAGCATGGTGCTCTGTTGAGTGATTCCTCCTGTGTCGTGCGGACTTGATGTGGCTGTCAGAAGTGGCTCTCTGAAGGAGGCGTGCTGGAGCAACTGGGAGGGAAAAAGTAGGATGGGATTTCTACGGTGCCAACTATATGGAGGTCTCGAAACTTGTAGTCCCTAAAGCTGTGAAGAACCCCAATATACGTCTCTCATGGTGACTGACGTAGGGCCAATTACAGATCAGCTGGGACAACCGAATTCCACGGTCCTGTGCGCAGTTCAAGTAGTAACGGCTTCCTGGTTGGCTAAGAGTTGTTGTGCGTTAACTACGGAGAAGCAACGGATGCGGCTGTATTGAAGAAATGTGGTACAGGACTATTTACAGGACCAAGCAGTGACGTCGCCCAGCCAGAGACAATGGACGCCTGTCTACATATTTCATTTTTTAGAGTAGGATGATGTATATTTGTTAGCTAGGATGTATTTTTTTCTTCGTTAATAAAGTTGTAGCACACAGCTAGCTTGCTTTAGCAGTGTTGCAAAAACTTTATTTTCGGGGAGAAGGGGAGATGTAACACTGTAAAGGTGTTTGGTTTAGTTTTATTTTATATACACATAGTTCATGAGTCACAGACAAGGATTTTGACAGACGCCAACTTGTCTGGCCTGGATCTCACCCCTCTAAGTGTTAATTGACAACCAAGTGACCTGAGGTCAGCCAGGCGAATCTCACCTGGCTCTCGCTAATCTTATAATTGAGCCGGGTAGCCTTCAAACATGCCGACGTTTAAGGAGTGGCTTGGTAGAGTGCCGGAGGCTATCTAACTTGTGGGCGGAGTTAGCTACCAGGTTTCCCAATATATACTCGGAGAGAGATCGATTCGAGATCAGGAGAAGGACAGAAGAAGCAGAGCAAAAGACAGAAGAACAGCCAGCAGCGGCCAGCCGTCCACACAGGCGGTCCGCTGGCGGGGCGGGATAGTCTGTCAACTACAGACCTTCCCCCCCTCTCGCTATTCCACGGAGACTCAGACACTTGGTGAGTTGAACATTGAGGGACTTTGTCGTGTTCACTAAACAGGTGTTGTGTGACGATCAGGGGCAGTCGAGTTGTAGGGTTCTCGAATTCTTGGATGATGACTCACTTTGAATATTACCATTTTAGTTGAATTGCTTAAATTGATACTTAGTATGTGAAATATAATTGAAAGTTATTATTTAAAGTGTGTTTAACTTTGTTACCTGGAGTTTTGAGTGAGAGGAGGAAACCTCAGCGGTTACTGGTTTCATGATATTGAGTACATGATACAGATGGAACATACTAATAAATACCTAATGATAACATCTTTTCTGAATATTGAGATTAATGAGTATATGTTCAGAGTTGAAACATGGTGATAACGAATATTGAGATACAGACAAGTTCCATTCCTTGTCTTGTATGTAGATGATCTAGAATGGATGGTGGCAGCATCTTCTAATTTCTTCTTCTACTAGCAATTTCAGCATTTTCTATTTACTATTTTCTATTTCTACTATCTACTCTTCTACTTCTACTATCTACTTTCCTACTTCTACCTATCTACCCTTCTACCTCTTCTACTTCTCATACTCACTTCCTACTTACTCCCTATTTCGAATATTTCCCCCCCCCCCGTTACAGTAGCGTGGTGTAGTAGCCTGGTGTAGTGACCTGGTGTAGTAGCCTGGTGTAGTAGAATGGTATAGTAGCCTGGTGTAGTAGCCTGGTGTAGTAGCGTGGTGTAGTAGCGTGGTGTAGTAGCCTGGTGTAGTGGCCTGGTGTTGTAGCCTGGTGTAGTAGAATGGTATAGTAGCCTGGTGTAGTAGCCTGGTGTAGTAGCGTGGTGTAGTAGCGTGGTGTAGTAGCCTGGTGTAGTAGCGTGGTGTAGTAGCGTGGTGTAGTGGCCTGGTGTAGTGGCCTGGTGTAGTAGCATGGTGTAGAAGCTAGTGTAGTAGCGTGGTGTAGTAGCGTGGTGTAGTAGCCTGGTGTAGTGGCCTGGTGTAGTAGCGTGGTGTAGTAGCCTGGTGTAGTAGCGTGGTGTAGTAGCATGGTGTAGTAGCGTGGTGTAGTAGCGTGGTGTAGTAGCGTGGTGTAGTGGCCTGGTGTAGTAGCGTGGTGTAGTAGCAGGTGTAGTAGCGTGGTGTAGTAGCGTGGTGTAGTGGCCTGGTGTAGTAGCGTGTGTAGTAGCGTGGTGTAGTAGCGTGGTGTAGTGGCCTTGTGTAGCAGCGTGGTGTAGAGGCGTGGTGTAGTAGCGTGGTGTAGTAGCGTTGTGGAGTAGCGTGGTGTAGTGCCTGGTGTAGTAGCATGGGGTAGTAGCGTGGTGTAGTAGCGTGGTGTAGTGGCCTGATGTAGTAGCGTGGTGTAGTAGCGTGGTGTAGTGGCCTGGTGTAGTAGCCTGGTGTAGTAGCGTGGTGTAGTAGCGTGGTGTAGTAGCGGGTGTAGTAGCGTGGTGTAGTGGCCTAGTGTAGTAGCGTGGTGTAGTAGCCTGGTGTAGTACCGTGGTGTAGTGCCTGGTGTAGTAGCCTGGTGTAGTAGCCTGGTGTAGTAGCGTGGTGTAGTGGCCTGGTGTAGTGGCCTGGTGTAGAAGCGTGGTGTAGTAGCGAGGTGTAGTGGCCTGNGTGGCCTGGTGTAGTAGCGTGGTGTAGTAGTGTGGTGTAGTAGCGTGGTGTAGTGGCTTGGTGTAGTAGCGTGGTGTAGTAGCGTGGTGTAGTGGCCTGGTGTAGTAGTGTGGTGTAGTGGCCTGGTGTAGTAGCGTGGTGTAGTAGCGTGGTGGTGTAGCGTGGTGTAGTAGCCTGGTGTAGTAGCTGGTGTAGTGGCCTGGTGTAGTAGCGTGGTGTAGTGGCCTGGTGTAGTAGCGTGGTGTAGTAGCCTGGTGTAGTGGCCTGGTGTAGTAGCGTAGTGTAGTAGCGTGGTGTAGTAGCATGGTGTAGTAGCGTGGTGTAGTGGCCTGGTGTAGTAGCTTGGTGTAGTAGCGTGGTTTAGTAGCGTGGTGTAGTAGCGTGGTGTAGTAAGTGGTGTAGTAGCCTGGTGTAGTAGCTTGGTGTAGTAGCGTGGTGTAGAAGCGTGGTGTAGTAGCGTGGTGTAGTATGTGGTGTAGTAGCGTGGTGTAGTAGCGTGGTGTAGTAGCGTGGTGTAGTAGCGTGGTGTAGTAGCCTGGTGTAGTGGCCTGGTGTAGTAGCCTGTGTAGTAGCCTGGTGTAGTAGCGTGGTGTAGTGGCCTGGTGTAGTAGCGTGTGTAGTAGCGTGTGTAGTAGCGTGGTGTAGTAGCGTGGTGTAGTAGCCTGGTGTAGTAGCATGGTGTAGTAGCGTGGTGTAGTGGCGTGGTGTAGTAGCGTGGTGTAGTAGCGTGGTGTAGTAGCGTGGTGTAGTAGCGTGGTGTAGTAGCGTGGTGTAGTAGCGTGGTGTAGTAGCGTGGTGTAGTAGTATGGTGTAGTGGCCTGGTGTAGTAGCGTGGTGTAGTAGCGTGGTGTAGTGGCCTGGTGTAGTAGCGTGGTGTAGTAGCGTGGTGTAGTAGCGTGGTGTAGTAGCGTGTTTTAGTGCGTGGTGTATTAGCGTGGTGTAGTGGCCTGGTGTAGTAGCGTGGTGTAGTAGCGTGGTGTAGTGGCCTGGTGTAGTAGCGTGGTGTAGTAGCGTGGTGTAGTAGCGTGGTGTAGTAGCATGGTGTAGTAGCGTGGTGTAGTAGCGTGGTGTAGTAGCGTGGTGTAGTAGCGTGGTGTAGTAGCCTGGTGTAGTAGCGTGGTGTAGTAGCGTGGTGTAGTAGCGTGGTGTAGTAGCGTGGTTAGTGGCCTGGTGTAGTAGCGTGGTGTAGTAGCATGGTGTAGTAGCGTGGTGTAGTAGCGTGGTGTAGTAGCGTGGTGTAGTAGCGTGGTGTAGTAGCATGGTGTAGTAGCGTGGTGTAGTAGCGTGGTGTAGTAGCGTGGTGTAGTAGCATGGTGTAGTAGCGTGGTGTAGTAGCGTGGTGTAGTAGCGTGGTGTAGTAGCGTGGTGTAGTGGCCTGGTGTAGTAGCATGGTG
This sequence comes from Procambarus virginalis, assembly GCA_020271785.1. Lineage (NCBI taxonomy): Eukaryota > Metazoa > Arthropoda > Malacostraca > Decapoda > Cambaridae > Procambarus > Procambarus virginalis. The sequence continues at coordinate 10,534 of WNGS01165118.1, read as the reverse complement.
TAGTAGCGTGGTGTAGTAGCGTGGTGTAGTAGCGTGTGTAGTAGCGTGGTGTAGTAGCGTGGTGTAGTAGCATGGTGTAGTAGCGTGGTGTAGTAGCGTGGTGTAGTAGCGTGGTGTAGTAGCGTGGTGTAGTAGCGTGGTGTAGTAGCGTGGTGTAGTAGCGTGGTGTAGTAGCATGGTGTAGTAGCGTGGTGTAGTAGCGTGGTGTAGTAGCGTGGTGTAGTAGCGTGGTGTAGTAGCGTGGTGTAGTAGCGTGGTGTAGTAGCATGGTGTAGTAGCGTGGTGTAGTAGCGTGGTGTAGTAGCGTGGTGTAGTAGCGTGGTGTATTAGCCTGGTGTAGAGCGTGGTGTAGTAGCCTGGTGTAGTAGCGTGGTGTAGTAGCGTGGTGTAGTAGCGTGGTGTAGAAGCATGGTGTAGTAGCGTGGTGTAGTAGCTGGTGTAGTAGCGTGGTGTAGTAGCGTGGTGTAGTAGTGTGGTGTAGTAGCCTGGTGTAGTAGCGTGGTGTAGTAGCGTGGTGTAGTAGCGTGGTGTAGTAGCATGGTGTAGTAGCGTGGTGTAGTGGCCTGGTGTAGTAGCGTGGTGTAGTAGCGTGGTGTAGTACGTGGTGTAGTAGCATGGTGTAGTAGCGTGGTGTAGTAGCATGGTGTAGTAGCGTGGTGTAGTAGCGTGGTGTAGTAGTGTGTTGTATTAGCCTGGTGTAGAGCGGGTGTAGTAGCGTGGTGTAGTAGCGTGGTGTAGTAGCGTGGTGTAGTAGCCTGGTGTAGTGGCCTGGTGTAGTAGCGTGGTGTAGTGGCCTGGTGTATTAGCGTGGTGTAGTAGCCTGGTGTAGTAGCGTAGTGTAGTGGCCTGGTGTAGTAGTGGTGTGGTAGTAGTGGTGTGGTAGTAGAGGTGTGGTAGTTGTGGTGTGGTAGTAGTGGTGTTGACTATATATATATATATATATCTAATATATTATTAATATCTATATAGTATATATAATATATATTATATTCTAATATATATATATCTATATATATATACTATATATATATTTATATATATATATATATATAGTATAAATATATATATATTATATACTATATATCTTAGTATATAATATATATATATTATATATATATATATAATACTATAGTATATAGATATATTATATATCTATATT
>WNGS01165117.1:24776-39833 GCA_020271785.1 Procambarus virginalis | reverse complement strand
AGCTTTATCATTTCATCAGAGAAAAATTAGAGAAAAATATATTAATTCATGAAAACTTGGCTTATAGGCAAATCGGCCCTTGCATAGTAGGCTGAGAAATGCGTTCTGGCTACTAGGTACGAAATATATAATTATATATATATATATATATATATATATATATATCTATATATATAATATATATATATAGATTATATAGTATATAGTATATATGTACACCTATACATATATATATATGTATAGGGAGCCAGCAACTGGGTGTGGAGCCAGCAACTGGGTGTGGAGCCAGCAACTGGGTGTGGAGGCCGCGGCTGGGTGTGGAGGCATCAACTGGGTGTGGAGGCATCAACTGGGTGTGGAGGCATCAGCTGGGTGTGGAGGCCGCGGCTGGGTGTGGAGGCATCAACTGGGTGTGGAGGCATCAACTGGGTGTGAAGGCATCAACTGGGTGTGGAGGCCACGGCTGGGTGTGGAGGCATCAACTGGGTGTGGAGGCCGCGGCTGGGTGTGGAGGCATCAACTGGGTGTGGAGGCCGCGGCTGGGTGTGGAGGCATCAACTGGGTGTGGAGGCCGCGGCTGGGTGTGGAGGCCGCGGCTGGGTGTGGAGGCGGTGGGGCGAGGGTCAGCTCAGGTAGTGAGGTGCAGGGGGGGGGGATGGTGTCGGTTTGGGGGTAGGCGTAGTATCGATTGGGCTATACACATGACACACAATATACATTCATATATATGCACACCGGGTATGTATGACACTGAGAATATGGGGTTGGTACTGTGTTATATGTATGACACTATAAATTGGGGTTGACACTTTGTGGTGTGTATGGCACTGAGTATCGGAGTTGGCACTTTGAGATGTATATATCACTATGGCACTATATATATACATGGTATTCACTTTGTATGTCGGGGCCGCAAAGTATACACTAAACAGACACAAATTGGCTGGCTGGCTCCACACCCAATTGCTGGCTCCACACCCAGTTGCTGGCTCCACACCCAGTTGCTTTCTACACACCCAGTTGATGCCTCCACACCCAGTTGACGCCTCCACACCCAGTTGCTGGCAGTTGCTTGGCCATGACCCAGTGTGTTTGCCCCCTCTAAAGAACAATGCACAGTTTAACTCTCCCAACTGAGTTGAAATGGAAGGGGTCCCAGCAGTCGGGCAGGACTCCACAAGCCTTGAGGTGCCAACAACTACTCCTAAAAGAGGTTTTTGTCGAGTATGCAACAAAAACACCGCCATAAACTCCAATGGTGGTGTCATCCGCTTTCACACCGTCAACGAGGTAAAATGCAGTGGTTCCCACCAGCTTCCAAAGGGAAGCAATGGCCAGCTGCCATTAAGAGTTAGGGAAGAGACTCCCATTAACCTAATCTCATCTGCAAACCTCACCCAAGCAATCATAGCGACGTCTGCTAGAACATTACCACACATCCCAAAAGCAGCCCGCCCAAATGCAGCAGCCAAACTCTGTAATCTTCTGAAAAGGATTAATGATGCCCCGGAAAACATTCAATCGTGGCATAATGTCCTTCTGTTTGGCAATGTATGCCTCACCGTCCCTCCAAGGAGGGACAAATCACATTGCTTCCTCGGTCCAGAGGGCGATAAATGCATACCCAAGGGGGGGATAACCTAGTTCGCCTGCCTCTCCGAGCAAAACACACCCACCGCAGAAATGGTAACAACAACATACCGGAAACATACAAAATCAGAGCACAAATCACCAAGAAAATTGAAGAGGGAAATACCGCAAGTGCTATTAGAGTCCTCACCAGTGACGAGAAAATTGCTCCTCGAAACTCAGCCACAGAGCGGGCCCTGCAAAGCAAGCACCCACCCAGAGCCCGACAAGGCGACAACATCGTTCCGCCATCAGCCGACACCATTTCAGACCTGGTAAATCTGAGGTCTACAAAGCAGCCCTTTCTTTTCCACCTGGGTCAGCAGGAGGCTTTACAGGGTTAAAACCTCAACACATCAAGCAAATATTAAATCCTGCGGTTGGTGATGCTGCACAAGATCTTATGGAACTAAAAACTAAAGTCTTTGAAAATGTAGTAAGTTTTACGAAACGCGCTCAAGTGTCGCGTCAGACTAGAAATAAAAATGAATTTTGGAGAATTGATTTTTGATTTACCGTCGACAGTAAAAAGAAACATAAGGAAGATCGAGAAAATTCATGTTAGAATTATTAATCTTACTTTTTCGGTCTTACTTTTATATATATATATATAATATATATATATATATATATTATATATATATATATATATATATATATATATATATGTGCAAACAAGCCTGAATGGTCCCCAGGACTAGATACAACTGAAAACTCACACCCCAGAAGTGACTCGAACCCATACTCCCAGGAGCAACGCAACTGGTATGTACAATGACGCCTTAAACCACTTGACTATCACGACCGGACATAAGGAAGTGATAGCCGAGGCTATGTGAACCACTTCCCCACCGGCACTCGGATGGTAATCTTGGGCATAGCATTTTATCAAATCACCTCATTTTTTGGGGCAACACGTGAGGAACACAAATGCAAACAAGCCTGAATGGTCCCCAGGACTAGATACAACTGAAAACTCACACCCCAGAAGTGACTCGAACCCATACTCCCAGGAGCAACGCAACTGGTATTACAGGGACGCCTTAAACCACTTGACCATCACGACCGGACATAAGGAAGTGATAGCCGAGGCTATATGAACCACTTCCCCGCCGGCAATCGGATGGTAATCTTGGGGATAGCATTTTATCAAATCACCTCATTTTTTCGGGCAACACATGACGAACACAAATGCAAACAAGCCTGAAGGGTCCCCAGGACTAGATACAACTGAAAACTCACACCCCAGAAGTGACTCGAACCCATACTCCCAGGAGCAACACAACTGGTATGTACAGGGACGCCTTAAACCACTTGACCATCACGACCGGACATAAGGAAGTGATAGCCGAGGCTATATGAACCACTTCCCCGCCGGCACTCGGATGGTAATCTTGGGCATAGCATTTTATCAAATCACCTCATTTTTTGGGGCAACACGTGAGGAACACAAATGCAAACAAGCCTGAATGGTCCCCAGGACTAGATACAACTGAAAACTCACACCCCAGAAGTGACTCGAACCCATACTCCCAGGAGCAACGCAACTGGTATGTACAGGGACGCCTTAAACCACTTGACCATCACGACCGGACATAAGGAAGTGATAGCCTGAGCTATATGAACCACTTCCCCGCCGGCACTTGGATGGTTATCTTGGGCATAGCATTTTATCAAATCACCTCATTTTTTGGGGTAACACGTGAGGAACACAAATGCGAACAAGCTTGAATGGTCCCCAGGACAATATGTGAATGAAAACTCACACCTCAGAAGTGACTCGAACCCATACTCCCAGGAGCAACGCAACTGGTATGTACAGGGACGCCTTAAACCGCTTGACCATCACGACCGGACATAAGGAAGTGATAGCCTGAGCTATATGAACCACTTCCCCTCCGGCACCTGGATGGTTATCTTGGGCATAGCATTTTATCAAATCACCTCATTTTTTGGGGCAACACGTGAGGAACACAAATGCGAATAAGCATGAATGGTCCCCAGGACTATATGTGAATGAAAACTCAGACCCAGAAGTGACTCAAACCCATACTCCCAGGAGTATGAAACCTCCAGACCCGCGGACTGAGGAAATGTGAAGTGTCTGGAATTGTCAAGTAATTGATGATGACTGCCACCTGCATGGGAGGGGGGGTGAGGGGGAGGGAGGAGATGTGACATATGATCCCACAACCTTAATGATAACACTGGTCACTCAAGCGCAGGATGTCAAAGAGTACGCACGGAGCTGGTGTCCCACTCACCCACGCGAAGCGAGGTGCGGGAGGGAGGGAGAGAGAGAGTTAGGGGGGCGGGGGTGCACGAGCTGTCAAAGAGCTCACACTGCTTCTAGTCTATGTGGACATTATATGCTGTTGAGTATGCTCTGCTCTAGAAGCAAGCTACGTGTGGGAGTGAGGGGAGAGAGACCCACCCACTCACCCACACTGTTTACAGAAAAACCATTACCTGGTTGATACCTGGTTGATGGGGTTCTGGGAGTTCTTCTACTCCCCAAGCCCGGCCCGAGGCCAGGCTCGACTTGTGAGAGTTTGATCCACCAGGCTGTTGCTTGGAGCGGCCCGCAGAGCCACATACCCACCACAGCCCGGCTGATCCGGGACTTCTCTTAGGAAACAGTCCAGTTTTCTCTTGAAGATGTCAACGGTTGTTCCGGCAATATTTCTTATAGTCGCTGGGAGGACGTTGAACAACCGCGGACCTCTGATGTTTATACAGTGTTCTCTGATTGTGCCTATGGCACCTCTGCTCTTCACTGGTTCAATCTTGCATTTTCTTCCATATCGTTCACTCACGTACGTTGTTATTTTACTGTGTAGATTTGGGACCTGGCCCTCCAGTATTTTCCACGTGTATATTATTTGGTATCTCTCTCGTCTCCTTTCTAGAGAGTACATTTGGAGAGCTTTGAGACGATCCCAATAATTTAGGTGTTTTATCTCGTCTATGCGTGCCGTATATGTTCTCTGTATTCCCTCTATTTCAGCAATCTCTCCTGCTCTGAAGGGGGAAGTGAGTACTGAGCAGTATTCGAGACGGGACAACACAAGTGACTTGAAGAGTACAACCATTGTGATGGGATCCCTGGATTTGAAAGTTCTCGTAATCCATCCGATCATTTTTCTGGCTGATGCGATATTTGCTTGGTTATGCTCCCTAAACGTTAGATCGTCGGACATCATTATTCCCAAATCCTTGACATGCTGTTTTTCTACTATGGGAAGATTTGATTGTGTTTTGTACCCTGTATTATGTTTCAGATCCTCATTTTTGCCGTACCTGAGTACCTGAAATTTATCACTGTTAAACATCATATTATTTTCTGCTGCCCAATCGAAAACTTTGTTGACATCTGTTTGTAGTTTTTCAATGTCTTCAGCAGAGGTAATTTTCATGCTGATTTTTGTGTCATCTGCGAAGGATGACACGAAGCTGTGACGTGTATTTTTGTCTATATCAGATATGAGAATAAGGAACAGTAGCGGTGCAAGGACTGTACCTTGAGGTACAGAGCTTTTAACATCGCTTGGACTCGATTTTATCTGATTGACTGTTACTCTTTGTGTTCTGTTCGACAGGAAATTGAGTATCCAGCGTCCTACTTTTCCAGTTATTCCCATTGACCTCATTTTGTGAGCTATCACCCCATGGTCACATTTGTCGAAAGCCTTTGCAAAGTCTGTGTATACAACATCTGCATTTTGCTTTTCTTCTAGGGCTTCTGTGATTTTGTCATAGTGGTTGAGTAACTGTGACAGACAGGATCTTCCCGCTCTAAATCCATGTTGTCCTGGATTGTGCAATTCATTGTTTTCCATAAAACTAGAAATTTGATTCCTAATCTCTCTTTCAAACACTTTTGTTATGTGTGATGTTAGTGCAACTGGCCTATAATTTTTTGCCAAGGCTTTACTCCCCCCCTTGTGCAACGGAGCTATATCTGCAGATTTAAGTGCTGCTGGTATCTCCCCTGTATCCAGGCTCTTTCTCCATATTACGCTGAGTGCTCTCGCTACTGGTAACTTACATTTCTTTATGAATATTGAATTCCATGAGTCAGGCCCAGGGGCTGAGTGCATGGGCATATTGTCAATTTCTCTTTCAAAGTCTTCCGAGTTTGTGGTAATATCCGTTATATTATCTGCAGCTTGAGTGTCATTCATAAAGAAGCTGTCTGGGTCATCAACTTTCATGTTGTTAATTGGTGTGCTAAACATAGCCTCATACTGGCTTCTTAGAATTTCACTAATCTCTTTGTTGTCCTCTGTGTACGTACCTTCATTTGTAATTAACGGTCCAATACTGGTCGAGGTTTTGGATTTTGATTTAGCGTATGTGAAAAAATATTTCGGATTTTTCCTTATCTCTTGTATAGCTCTCTGTTCCAATTCCATTTCCTCAGACTCATATGATCGCTTCAACGTTTGTTCGATTTCTTCGATCTCCCTGCTTAGGCTTATTTTCCTTGCTTGTGATAGTTGTGTCTGCCGAAGCATTTCCGTTATTTTTTCCTTCTCCTGTACAGTCGTCTGCGTTCTCTTTCTAGAGTGTTCCTCTTTCTGCCCCTCCTCACCGGCACGTGCTTCAAGCATACCTTGTAAGCTTCAGCTGTCAGTTGAGCTATTCCCTGTGTGGGAGTTTTGTCGCTTAAGACCGTCTCCCATTGAATGGTTGAAAGGTCTACATTTATTTTTTCCCAGTCAATCCTCTTATTGTTGAAATTGAATTGATTGAATATTCCTTCTCGCTTGTTGGGTCTCTTAGATCTACTACCGTTATTTAAGCTAGTTCGCACTTCAATGAGCTTATGGTCTGAGTATGAAGTATCTGAGATTGTTATGTCTCTGATTAGTTCATCATTGTTTGTGAATAACAAGTCTAGTGTGTTTTCGTTCCTAGTTGGTTCTGTAATCTGTTGATTGAGCGAGAATTTGTCACAGAATCTCAAAAGTTCTCTGACCTGTGGCTGGTTATTTCTCGGGTCATTCCCTGCTATGATATTTGTGTTTGCCATTCTCCATCTTAGACTCGGTAAATTGAAATCTCCAAGGAAGATAATATCTGGAGCTGGGTTTGCTAGGTCATCAAGTATGTTCTCTATTTTGTGCATCTGCTCTGTGAATTCCTCAACCGTTGTATCTGGCGGTTTATATATTAAAATAATAATTAGGTTTAGTTTCTCTACCTTAATTCCAAGTACCTCTACCACCTCATTAGTTGAGTTTAGTAGTTCTGTGCATACCAGGTCCTCTTTAATATACAGACCTACTCCTCCATTTGACCTAGTTTTTCTATCACATCTGTATAAATTATAATTTGGAATCCAGATTTCACCATCCATGTAATCTTTTGTATGAGTTTCCGTGAATGCTCCAAATATGGAGTTTGACTCTAATAAGAGACCATTTATGAACTTGACTTTATTCCTTGACTTTGGCTTTAGACCTTGAATGTTCGCAAAAATGAATGATTGTCCATATTGTGTGTCACTTCTGGAAGGTTTTGGTGGTTCTCCCTTCTCTCTACCCTGACCCAGGGTGTGTTGTTGTGGCAATGGTTTGTCCAGTTTTGGAAGTGATATTGGGGAGTGTGGTAGTCTCTGTGTAGTTGGGGGGTGTAGTATGTGTGGGCTTGATGACGAAATGTAGTCCAGTCTCGGGCATTTCCCCCTCTCCATCCGTACTCCTGCCACGTTTCTGCCTGTCTGTTTCTCCCGCAAAATGGCAGAAGTAAGAATAAAACTTGTGCGTGATAACAAAAGCAACATTGTGTCAGTTGAACAGTTAGAACACATACGTAATGGAACCAGGGAATGTAAATGAATTCAAAGAACAGCCACTCATATTAAAATGATGGGACTGCACGATATATATACAGATGAAAGAGTACAGCACTTCCCTCTACCCTGGCAGATAGAACCTTTAGACCTCCTTGACCCCTGCATACCACACCAAGAAACTAATCACAAACAACCCTCGTGCTCAGCTTGCTGCTAAATTAAGCACCATAGAACACATTTACAATATACAAACTAAAACTAACATCGCACAGACCATATACACTGACGGATCACTTAATACAGCTACAGGGAGGGCTGAAAGTGCTGGTACTGCTCATCAGCCCGATGGCAGCACAATTCAAAGGAATATAAGAATTATTATCTGTGCATCCACAATGCAAGCTGAGTTGGAAGCAATACTGGTAGCACTCAAAATTATTGACAACAGTGAAGTAGACAGCTTAATTATTTCCGACTCCCTTTTCTCACTACTAGCAATAAATAGTTTGCAATCAAATAATAACGTGCTTGGCTCATAAGCCAGACATAGATATAGATATATAAATATAATTAACAAGGGGGTATATATAGAAATGTTGTGGATTCCTTATCACATTGTCATGCAGGAAGAAAATAAAGTTGCAATAAATAAAGACAGTATTGAACGGAATCTTGAGTTATCAAATAGGTCCCTTAATAAGTGGCATTAGACGAGAACTCCTGGATGAATTGGTAGAAAGTAGAACAGTACAAACTGAAACTAGCAGGTCCATTGTTTATCACAATGAAATGTGTAAAGTAAAACATGTGTATGGGGCAAGTAACAAAGTAAGTAGACTAACAGATGTTGGCACAGCTCGAATAAGACTTGGCTACAAGTATCTCTGGCAGTTCGGCTTGTATAGGGATCTAGATGAATTAAAGTGTAAAGTGTGTAGACAAAGACACACACACACTCGAACACTATATCTTGGATTGTAGAAAAAATTAGCCATTTAGAGATAAATCTAAGCTTACTCTGTACGATATGGCAACCTATCTTATAACCAAGGATAAAATACCTGAAGTCCTTGCACTGTATCCATATTTCGCTCCCAGTAGATAAACGACATATGAGATTAAGAAACAAGTAGTGTATTGCGAAGACTAATAATAAACAACAGCTCCCCTATGAATCTATAATATTTCCATTGCTCAAACAATTATGATTTAGTGATAAGACCTACCATTAATGTATACTGACTTACTGTAAATATATAGCTCTTAAAATAGAACATTGTAACTAGCTGACATTGTAAATTATAACGAGTAAAGGATAGATGAAATTGTTTATGTAATAATCTCCGTTGAGGTCTGATGAAGACCTTTTGTGCCTAAAGTAATGTTTTTTGCGCTACCGCTCACAGGATGAGTATGGGGTGCACAATAAACTAGCTACCTCCGGTGGCAATAATCAAAACCCATGGAAGAATGGCAGACAGGTGTGGGACTACACGTGCATTTCAACCTTGGCCAACATCAACAGTGACTTCAGTAGTGCAATTCCGGGTGGAGCTGCTACTCACCGAGAAGCAGCAGAGTCCCGTAAATACAGAAATCTGGATCACAACTACAATTTTGTCCCCATTGCCCCACAGACACTTGGTGCCCGAGGTAACACTGCTGCTAATTTTTTGATGGATCCTGATTTTAAGTTAACTAAGTAAACTGAAACAACAGAGACCCTAGAGCCGCCAGCTTGCTCTTCCTATGCCTCTGTGTGGAACATTGGCAGTGGTGCAGCTTCCTTTTCCAATTCCTTCCTCAAACTACGGCATCCATGGTTCTTTCCCGCTATCTGAGGAGCTGTAGGAACTATACAACCCGTGACAACTAACCTTCTATTTTGCTTGTAACCATTGTTAAAAATAATTTTGTGAACTTAAATAAAAAAAATTACAAATATATAGGAGTTAATAGAGAATTATATGTTAGTATATATAAGAGCCCCCCACAAGGCTTCCTTGGATGCTACATATCCTCTTCTTCAAGACCGAGGGTCCCTAGAAAACATCCAGAGGTGATAGCCCCAATATATATTAATAATAGCAAATAAATATCATATATAAATATTATTGAATATGACCAAAAAGACGAGAACAAAGATTCTAGCGTGAATCATCTCTATTCTCGTCCCATTGGCTCAATCAGCCTGGCCATCCCCGCTCCCCAGGCTGACTGAGCCACCAGCTGGCAGTTGATTTGTGGCACCTATTGCCCTGGTGAATGATGTGTCACTATCCACGGTATTGTAGTTGTTAATTTATATATATATACCCCTCCGTGGTGCCTCCTTGTTATGGTGAGGGGCTCACGAACACCTCCCTGGGACCGGTGTGGGTTGCCTGTGCCCCCTCTCCTGCCACTTCTTTGGGTGGTGTACGTGCTGAAGGGCACCATGTAGGGGCCTTGTGAGCCATCGGACCACCCACTGGAGGGTCGCCTGTGAGGAGCCGCCCTGAGTGGATGGTTGGGTGTCTAAGCTGGGGCGATCGGGGGACTGGGGTCTTAGCACTGAAGGGTAGAACCCTTCCACCCTCTGTCATTCTTGCTGGTGCTAGCTGCTCTGTTCAGGAGTATATTCCATCTCCTCGGCTCTGCAGTAAGTGCTGGAGGTTTGGGCATGGTGCCCTCTTACCCAGGCTCATGGGGTGGGCGACTAGCCCCCCTGAGTAGGACCGTCCTGGAAGACCGGGATCTGTAGCCCCCATTACAGGACCCGGTTTAGGCCCAGACCGGACTCTTCCTCCCTGCTCCCCTCCCTCCTCTGTGGTTGGGTCGAGCCCCAAGCCTGCTGTGGTGACCGTCTCGTCCCCTTGCACGGCTCTCATCTCTTCTTGTGACTACTGCTCCTTTTGACCCGTCTCTTTCTAAAAGTTCTCATCGCCGTCTCCACCACGGCCGCTCTCGTACGCTCCCTTCCCATACTCATTCGTTCCATGCTTTGTTTGGTCCTGATATGTGGACTAAGTACTTTGACCTCCATCCTTTGGATACCACTCCTCCTGACGATTTTTCCCTTCATAGGCATCTTGTCGATTCCATAGATGCCTCTGTCACCTGCAACCCCACCCGTCTTGGTACCCGTGTCGTTGCTGCTCCTTCTCAGGATGCGGCCATCCGCTTGGCCGCCTTATCCTGCCTTGGCGAGACCCCTGTTCGAGTCTCGAAGAACTCTTGGTTGAATGCCAGTGTTGGCACTGTTCTCCTCCTGCACCATGTTGCGACCGGTGTTAGGAATCTCAAGGACTGCCACGAGGATATCAAGCATATCCTCGAGTCCCAGGGTCATTCTGTCCTCCAGGTGGATACGTTTACTCGTCCCCCTCGTGGTCATCGCCGTCTACCCCTTCGGGTTGTGAAGGTTACCTTTGATGGTAGGACCCTTCCACCCTCTGTCATTCTTGCTGGTGCTAGCTGCTCCGTTCAGGAGTATATTCCATCTCCTCGGCTCTGCAGTAAGTGCTGGAGGTTTGGGCATGGTGCCCTCAAATGCTCTAGTCCTGTGTCTCTCTATCCCTTGTGTGAAGGCGAGGGTCACTCTAAGTTGGAGTGCACTTCTCCCCAGGCCCGCTGCCTCAATTGCGGTGAGACCCACCCTACCTTCTCCCGTACGTGTATTCGTTACAAACTTGAGGCGGCTGTCCTCAACTTGAAGCACTGGGACTTTTTGTCTTTTCCTGAGGCTCAGTGCCAAGTTCATCGTCTCCCCTCTTTCGCTGGCGTCTCCTATGCTCGCGTTGTGTGCTCTTCCTCTACTCGTCCTTCCCACCTTCCTCAGTCTCACAACCATTTCCAAGCCTTAGACCCGGACACGCCCACCACCACCTCCCCTGTTTCCCTCCATTCTGTCCCGGAGGGTCCCCCTCCTGGTTCTCTGTCTAGGGCTCCCCTTCTTTCTACCCAGTCTGTCATGTCTCCTGTGTCTTCTTTCTCCTCTCCCTCTGGTCCTCCTTCCCGTCATTCTCCTCCGTCTCTTGGCTCTCCACGCCGCCTGACTGTGCGGGCCGACGTCCATCGCTTCCTGCACCTCACGTGCAGGTAGCGGCCGTACTGTGCGTAGACGGGCTTCAGCTCCTGGTCCACGGGGTGCATCGCTTCCTCGCCGTAGTGCCTCTGCTGCATCCCCTTTTGTGTCCCCTGCGTCTCGCAGGACACCAGGTGTACTAGTGTGGAGTGATGGTGCTGGTTTTATTCCCCGAATTCCTGCCTTTGACGATAAAGACGTTGGGATTACAGATCGTTTCCCTGATAATGGTGATGATATGAGTGAATGTGATTATTTTACCGCATTCTATGATGAGCCGCTCATGGAATATATTGTACACCAAACGAACCTTCATGCGGCTCATCTCATTAGAAAAGAGATAACAGAATTTTCACGCTTGCAACGTTGGAAAAACACCAATATAGGTGAAATGTATGTGTTTCTTGCAATATGTATGTTAATGAAACACTGTGTCAAACACGCTCTCGCAGATTACTGGAGCAAAGATCTGACTATTCCAACACCTTTCTTCGGGAAATATATGTCCAGAGACAGATTTCAGATACTCCTCAGGTGTGTGCATTTTGCAACTAATGAGGACCGGACTGAGGAGGATAGACTTTGGCGAGTGAGGCACTATATGAATGAGGTGATTGGAAAATTCAGAGTTTTTTACGTACCAGCACAGAAGCTGTTGATTGACGAATCCCTTATACTATTCAAAGGACGTGTTTCATTTAAACAGTATATTCCCTCAAAAGGAAACAGATTTGGCTTGAAATTCTTTGTACTGTGTGACTGTGAAACAGGATACGTGTTACACATGATTCTGTATTCAGCTAGCGATGTAGACATTCCCGGTAACGACGAACATGGATTCTCTGGTAGTGTGGTGAAGTCACTGATGGCACCATGGATGAACAAGGGCCACATCCTATACACAGATAATTACTATACAAGACCATTGCTAGCTAAGTTCTTGATTGAAAATAGAACCGGGTTGGTTGGCATAGTAAAGCCACGAAGAAGGGAAATGCCCGTGTTTGAAGGTGGACTTGCAGTTGGTGAGTGCCAGGTACGAAAATGTGATAAAATTCTCTCACTACGGTGGAAAGACAAGAGAGAAGTGAACCTGCTGACAACCGTTCATGATAGTACAATGTTGAACAGTGGCAAGGTGCACCGTGTAACGAGAGAACCAGTATATAAGCCAGATTGTGTTCTTGACTACAATATCAACATGCGTTTGATTGATAAGGCTGACATGATGATTGGCACTATCGAGTGTGTGCGGAAAACATTGAGGTGGACGAAAAAAGTGTTTTTTCATCTTGTTGACATGAGCATGTTGAACTGCTATAATTTGTACCTGGTGAAAACTGGATGTAAACCTATTTTCCGTACATTTGCTTTTACACTTGCAACACAGTTATTAGCAAAGTTTGGTCAAGAAGTCCCTGGCATACGAAGACCAATCATGAACCCAGTGTTGCAGCATGATGCAACACCCAGGCTCGCTCACATAGATGCCTTTCAGCAGCACAGACTAAAATATTTGCCAGCAGGTGGAAAGCGTGCAAAAGGCCAACGTGCATGCGTAGTATGTAAAACAACAAAACGAAGAGAGCAAAAACGTAAAATGGTGCAAACATGGTGTGAAGGGTGTGGAGTTGCATTGTGTGCTGTCGATTGCTTCAACGACTACCACACACTCCAAGACTTATAAATGTGCAATAATAGTGCAAAAACCTGTACATAGTGCGTGCTAGTGTGTACATATAAAATAATGAACATTGTGATTACTGTACATAATATAATGCCGTAATGGAAAACGTTTGTGTGCGCATGTGTATACTCGATGTGTTCAACATATATTGACAATAACTGTCAAGTGACATTATGTGTAACATAATTAGTGACTAATATTGCAAAGAATACACGCGTAAATACTGTAAATAATGACACAAAATAAATTCGTGGCAACTGTGGCCGCTTGAAGACCGCACTCGACGCCTCCGGGACGCACAGTGCATGAGCGAACATGCAAACTGTGACGTCATCATCCATATTCTCGGCTCAATTACATCGCCGGTAAGTACAATTGATTTTTTCCCCGTGATCAAGGAACACGACTTAACAGGTTAGGAAGAAAAAAAATTTTTTTTTTTTTTTTTGCGCCTGTGGGTGTCAATAAGTATATAGCCATGCGCCATTTAAGGGTTAATTACCTGTGTTGATTCGATCGTTCGTATTCTAACCGGAATTAATCATATCTATCTAACATTACTGGCCAATAATGACTTAGATAAGATTTCGGAAAGACACTTCCCTTGTGGTTGTTGACAGCGTGTTGATGATGGTAGAACACTTTGATCTCCATAACACTTCGTCCAAGAGAAATTATAGGAGCTGAACTCGCTCCAACGACTCGGTCTTAACAAACAATGGCTGACCTTCCTCACACCACTGCTCTGACGCTACTCACTCTCCTTGTCCAATGTCAATAAGTGATGGAAGGTTCACATTTACTTTATTTTGATACTGATAATTAAGTTAACTCAAATGAGATGTTTTTATGATATTAAAAGTCCAAAGACATATGTATTTAAGAATACTCCCAACAGAATACTGGTGAATATATATGTATTCTATATGTGGCAATGATATCCCATTCTATTGATGGAAAATTCCACTACAAGATACATTTATGGGTAACTTGTGTATACAACACACCAGCAATATTATCTGCATATTGTATGTAATATTATTAAATGGTGTCGGATTTTCCGACATAATTCCCCGGGGGGCTGCTCACGGGTCGCAGTCCTATTTAGAACAGACGAACACCAATACTCCTCCTTCGAATTATTAGATTAATTTGATGTTAGTAGTTAGTAATGTCTAATGCGATTTCATTTCCCTGTTAACTCTTTGAGAGGCTGAAATTATAGCCTAAATACAGTACATATTATTTAACCCAGAAGACTGAATGTGATCAAGTACTACAGTCAAGTATGATTCAGGGACTGCAGTGAGATCAGTGACATTAGATAACTTGAAGCTTGTTCAGGTAACTGGTCACTGATATATATACACTGAGGCCCATGGAATTCATCTTGATTAAATAATAAATGTATCAAAATCAGTCGTCAGATTTATTGGGTTTAATTTAGTTAATTCAGAGGATTGAATAGTCCATCATTAAAGTCAAGTATGGTTCTGAGACTGCTGTTGGTTCAGTGACATTGGTCGCAGTGACTTGTAGCTGTTTAGGCTACTGTTCACTGATTGCCACTGAGGCCTCATGAACTCATCTTCAACTTTGAATGAAGATATTAACATCAACCTCTGTTGGTAAAATCAGCTGTAATCTCCTTAGTATAATGCTACTGGAGATACCTGCCTAAACCTGCCTAAACATACTGATGGTTGTACCATCTGGTAGATTTGAGGTCCTGTATCTGTTAGAAACCCTGATTGTCGTCTGAGCTGCAGGCCTTAATTGTAGTTCATCTGCCAACCTTTTAGTGAAATGTTCTCTGGGACCCTTGGTCAACAACCCTCGGGTATGGACCTTGGCCCTCTTATTCTGGATGGTAAT
>WNGS01165115.1:41027-51479 GCA_020271785.1 Procambarus virginalis | reverse complement strand
CAACCCTTTTTGCTGCATTCTTAGCAGATTTGCCTAACACCCATCCTGTTCACCTCTCGGCGTACGCCGACGACTTAACACTGTATTATTCAGACAACGCCTTACCTATTACAGTCTCAACAATGCAAACAGCACTTGACCACCTCATAGATTGGACACAACAATGGGGCCTCCAAGTTAGTACTACCAAAACCTATTACCAAATTTTCACTAAAAAAAGACTTGTTCATCTACCCACCCTCACAATACACAACACTCCCATCCAACACGTACGAGAACATAAATACCTTGGCATGCACTTAGACTCGCCCTCACTTACCTGGAAAGCACACATTCAACACCTTAAACAGACGACACAACCCCGACTCGCCATATTGAAAGCCCTCACTGGCACCACCTGGGGAGCACACCATAAAATCCTGCTCCGTTTCTATACAACCTACATTCGCAGCCAACTAGACTATTGTTGCCAAGCATATGCGTCGGCTGCGCCTACTAACCTACAGAGCCTAGAGGTCATCCAAAACAATGCCATGCGACTTATATGTGGCGCAATGCGTTCCACTCCTATCCTCGGCCTTTACGGGGAAACGGGCCTCACAAGCCTAGCCACCAGACGAGACATAATGTGTGCCAACTATCTGTCACTCTGTACTACTGCTCACCAGACACACCCATACAGATAAAAAATTAACCAACAGTTAACCCACATAACCCCCGCTTTCCAACCAATCACTCACAACCTTTCCTCACACGGGCTACAAATAACCTCAATATAGACCTCTCTATACTCCAAAACTCGGAAACACAACTTACTGTTCCCCCTATTCCACCTTGGCTTTATACAACTCCAAATACAGCAATACAACTCGAAGACAACATTCCAAAGTCTGCACCAAACTCAGCCATAGCCTCAGTCTTTCTCTCAACAATGAAAAATTGCTACCCAAATACCACAGAGATTTATACAGATGGATCTCGCATCATCATGAACAACGTACCCTCGGTCACTAGCGCTGTATGGATACCGGAATATCATCTCAAGCAGGGATGGCGGTTACCAAACCAACTATCTGTTTTCACAGCTGAATTATATGCCTTATATCAAGCTCTCCAAATAATCACAACATTACCAATCGGGACATATACAATCTGCAGTGACTCCAAGAGTGCGATTCAAGCAATTACGTACTCTTCAAAAACATGCAAGGAGTTTGTTTACCCATGTCTTCAACTTCTTCATGAACATCGATTGAACGGTTATGATACCTCTATCCAATGGGTCCCAGCGCATTGTGGTATTCTCCATAATGAACTAGTAGATCAACTAGCCAAAGCAATGCACAACACACCTCACATTACCCGTCATCCAATTCCCCATGTTGCACGTAAAGGAGCCTTCAAAAATACCATCACCCAAGATTTTGCGACGAAATGGAAAACGTCATGCTCACCTTTGTACTATGGGTCCATTAAAAAGAAATGGGAAACTTGGAAACATGTCAGATATAAAAACAGAGGAATTGATATAGCGATGACCAGATTAAGGCTGGGACACACCAAACTAGCAGCACACAGCTCTAAGTACAGAACAGACATAAACGAACTCTGCATCCACTGTCAGGTGCCTGAAACAATCGAACACTATCTTCTTCACTGCTTCCGACATTATAGTGCCAGAGTAAATTTCAAACAAGTACTTATCTCACTTAAAATACCTTTTACCATCGAGCATATATTAGGAGGCGGTGACCACTCGTTACAAGAAAAATACCAAATAGTCAAAGCACTGGCTAAATATCTCCAATCGACCAACAAATTGGGTCACATCTGACCCGCGCCACATTTATACCTGGCGCCACCAACAGCTAAACACAGAAAACAACCGCCTCGTCGCAGCACCATGGATCAGCTGACGCTATAAACACAACACACCGCCCTACGGTGCGGCAAGTCTCCCTCTAACACACACCTCTTTTTTAGTCGCCGCTCCTCTGTCTACAGCACAACGCATCAAGAACTTTTGAAACTCTTATCATCTTCAACATAAACGCCTCTTCCAACATCTGTACTGGTGCAGTCATCGGGAGGACAAACCCTTCATGCAAACTGCACCTACTATCAAGAAGAAGAAGAAGCTGTAGAGTGGCTCTCTCCATATGAGCTGATTTAACTCGTTAGACACCCAGACTACATGTCAACAAGCGAGCAACCAGCACAACAGACTCTCAACAACAACAGCAACACCAGTATCCATCTTACCAAGTATTTATTGTATAATTTGGCCATTTTATTCATAAATAGGTTGGCGGTTATAATGTGGGATTAAACCCACTATCCTGTACGTACTCATCTCCACACACACATATTACATGTCATATTTGCAATTAAATGTTTAGGGAACCTTTATTAATACCTTACATCCCAAACAGGTAATTGTGAGGAAAATTAGTGAAGCAGGAAGCTGGCTTCCAACATATTTATAGAAATTGCTACCACTTGCAATACATCAAGCTTTGTAGGCCTCCAGACAGCCACCATTATGTGGCACTCAGAGGCACAGAGCCACACCCAATTTTGATGATACAATGACATAGCCTTAGCAGGCCCCATCAAGAGGAACAGCTAAGGTCCCTTGTTTGTACAATACTGTAGACATAGTATTAGTAATTATAAATAACATTTATTGTGGTATATTAGTAGATTAAACCACCATATGTGGTATGATTTATAATTTATATCAAATATTAGGTAAACAATTTGTGGTTTATGAAGGAACCATCTCAAAGTGGTTTAAGCTACAAATTGTCCCTCCAATTGTGTGAGATAAATTCAAGCAGCTGAATCAGTACATACAGTCCACACACTTACTTACTTACTTACTACTATCTAATTAACTAACTTATAACTAAGAACTAACAAAGAAAATTATTCAAATAAAATATCCAATTCAAGTCAATTAAAAAAATAAATAAATATTTGAGTATTTACAGAATTAAAAAAGAATTAAAGCTGCTAGGATTTTCCCACATAAATTATGGTTCTTCGAACTGGATAATACAGTAGGTCATCAAATCTAGGGATACACTGGTTCTCAGACCAACAAATTATGGTCCTTTGAACCTAGATACATGATCCTGATTAGGATCTATATATATATATATGGATCTATATATTGTGACGGTGTTCCCCCCTTCTAATTCTCCCACGCCTGCTGTAAGAGTCATGTCCACTATTCCCGAGCGTTCTCTACATTGCAGGCAACAATTGAACATATGTGGGAGAGAACAGTATTCTCGAAGAGCCGAGAAATTTGAGAAAATGTAGTATTTTGGCCTGTGGGATAGGCCCTTTAGGGAGCCAATATGGCGCTGGCAAGTCTGTTCTCCCGCCAAAACTGTGTGACGTCAGTGGCGCCAGATTGGTCACCGTCAGCGACATGGCACTGGGAGCCAATGAAAACCAACTTTGGGAAAAGTGACGTCACATAGGCATGGGGGGGTCCAGCCGTGTTGGCGCCAGACGATATCAGTCTTTCACGACACGTCCGAGAGGTAGGACGCGCGATCGGTCATCCTGTCAGAGTGACGGATTTACCGAACTCCGGTGGACGTAAGCGTCTCCAGTTGTTGGCACGCACTCTGTGAGGTCTTCCTGCAACCCAGATGAGGCTCAGATAAGGAATTGACAGAATATTGAGCAACAAGTGCTCAGGGGACAGGTGCGTTGCAAGAAGTGGGCCGGGCATCGACGTGTGTCGTCGTTGGCAGTTCACCAGTATAAGAGGCAGCTTAGTGGCCGGGCCACCCACCGTGAGTGAACCAGGTTGACAGCCTTGTCAACCAGGTTGAACGTGTGATCGACGATCCTGTCAAGTTTGACAGTAACCCCACCTTCGTGGAACCCTACGAGTCAACAGTTGGAAGCAAGCACGTCGAGAAATCTTCCCAAATACCTAGCATATATCTAGACGACGAGGGAATTGACGGTGTTGTGAGCTTCAAGTGCTCTGAAGTCGGGTGCTGTGCGTGTGTCGTCCGGGACGGCTGATAACTTCAGTGACTTCGTAGTGGTGAGAGGCAGTTACTCTGGGAGTACAGTGACAAGGACTAATTGGGAAACGTACGACGACCGCCGAGACGTAGGCTGGCTGCCGTAGTTGGGAGGAAAGTTGACGGCCAGGAGACCGACTTCAACCCAGCGACGTACTGTAGGGAAAGAAGCACGGACCTGCTGTGTACAGAAGCGGCGAGACGCGACATCCTAAGGTGTGGGCTTGTGTTTCTGGATGAACGAGGCGAGAGCCTGGACCAGGAGCTACAACCCAACTGTCATCCTAGGATAGGTGAAGTAGGTGTTTACAGTTCCCTCCCATTTCCCCTTTAGTTAGCTATATATATTCTTGTCAGGATATTTTGTATGTCGTGAGCAAGTCTCACCTGAGTTTAAGTCACAGAGTGCACAGTATGTGGTGAGGCTGCCCAGAGCGCTCACAGTATCAATTTACATATATATCTATGTGTGGGTGTGTGCAAGCACCAAGATTCATCAGAGAATTTACTGTGACTATTATTATTGATCTGTGATTATTATTATTATATATATTGGTAGTGAACCAGATATTGGAGTATTGATCTCTATGATCTATTGATATAAATGCCTGTGGATTAATCTCTATAATCTATTGATATAAATGCCTGTTGATTGATCTCTATAATCTATTGATATCAGTGCCCGTGTGTTGATCTCTATAATCTATCGATATAAATGCCTGTGTGTTGATCTCTATAATCTATCGATATAAATGCCCGTGTGTTGATCTCTATGATCTATTTTGATATATATATGCCTGAAGTTTGATTACTGATTTATATATGACATGATTGTGTGCTGAATAATATCATATACGTGAAGTGTTTGCCAGTGATATCTCTGTGAGAGGAAGTATAAATATAAAGAAAAGTTCAGTGATCAAGTGAGTGCATTCACAGTAAATATTATTAAGAATAGAGTAATCTTTTGGTACAGTGAAAAGTCACTGTGAGAGTATTGTGAATATAGATGTTGATCGTGAGGCCAGTGAAATCATAAGTAAGCCATGTGAACGTTGATTAGTGTTTTGGAAAAAGTTAAATAAACGGGGATCGCGACAATTAGAAAACAAGTACTAGTCTGTTCCCACGATCGCGAGGGCCCGGTCAGCTGGCATTCTGACAGGTGACACGTGCCGATGTTGCCATATGGTGCGCTCTAGAATATTATGCTATGAATGGAGCGATTGTCATATATTAATTCTGATACATTGATGCATATATATTTCTCGTTGTCTTTTAAGTAAAATACCAAAACTCTTTGGTGTTTGATATCATCCCCTCCATTATCTTGTGACCGTGTTATGATATAAAGTAGAGTGACCTGCCTGATACCATATTATTGGATTTGCTCTTGCCACAATTACACCTGACCACTGCAGTGTTACTGGACACAAAAAACCAGTTGGCGACCTTGAAGGCTGTGTAAGAGTTCGGTGTCGGGGGGGCACAGATTGAGGGAACGATCTGTGCTCCCACTCATCTCTTAATCTAAAGGCCGGTTGTGAGATCGACTGGGATACTCTCCGAGGCCAGCAGTGGAGCCTAGAGATTGAGGGAAGACCCGCCGAACGACGGTGAGTAAGGGTTATTGTTGGAGCAACCACCTGGAAAGGAGATCCAGTCTACTGTTGCTTTAACCCTTCTCTAACGAGAACACCGTGAAACCCCGACATTGGCGACCTTGCCAGGATAAAGAGCAAGATCAAGGTGGTAATTGTGGTATTAAATATCAGGCCTAAGTTTTCACTCGCAGTCACAAGTTGGAGGACAGGATGACAGCGGTCATGAGTTTTAGAAGTTCGGAGAGAGACCTTGCTAGAGCCCAGAAGTACATTGATACAGGGGATGATGAAATCTTGCAAGAGTGTACCCAGGAACAACTTTGGTTGATCGCTAAAATGTATGGTGTTAGGTTGAAGTCAGATAGGGCGTCTGGTAAACGAAAGGAAATCAGGGCAATAACACAAGTAGACAGAGTAAGCATGTTCTGCAAAACTCAAGACGAGAAGATTCTAGACACGTGCACTGTGAGGCAGATAAGTATGTTGGAAGACCATTTCGGCCTAAAGGGTAGGCATGGTAAGATAGAGGATAGACGCGACGCACTGCGGACTTGGTTAAGGAAACAAGAAGCAGAAAGAGAAGTACAGGCACAGCTGAAGCGCGAGGAAGCAGAGCGAGAAGCACAGCTGCGCAGAGCAGAGAGAGAAGCACAGCTGAGGCGCGAGGAAGCAGAGAGAGAAGCCAGCTGAAGCGCGAGGAAGCAGAAAGAGAGGCACAGCTGCGCAGAGAAGAACGAGCTCAGCTGAAGCGCGAAGAAGCACAGCTGCGTAGAGAAGAATCCGATAGGTTGGAAGAAATTTCAGTGGAAACCGATGATGCGCCAAGTGACGAAGGAATTAATGTAAACTCAAGTAGCAGCAGGAAAGCAGCCTTGAGAGGCGCGAGGTGAAACCAAAATTGGAACCAGGAGACAATGAGGTGCAGCTGCAACGTGAAGAGAGGCAGGCTCGGCTTGAGCAAGAGAAAGCCAAAGCCGAGCAGGAGCGAGCTAAAGCTGAGCAAGAGAAAGCTAAAGCCGAACAAGAAAAGGCTAAAGCTGAACAGGAAAAATTTAAAGTTGAACAAGAGAGAGCCAAGGCCGAACAAGAAACGGCCAAGGCTGAACTGGCTAGGATAAAGATGGAGGCCGCTAAAGCAGAACAAGAGAGAATTAAGACGGCACGAAGGGAGAACAGATTGAAGAGTTTTAATAAATGGGCGGATAAACGTAAGTGCCCTAAAACTCAGAAGAGAAGGTCGGACGGATGGAGGACGGGACCGAGTTCTCCCAGGTCCTACCCCTCGAATGGAGACAGCAGAGGACAAAAGAGTGCTGTGGAACCGCCGAAGAAGTCACCGAGGGAGAGCTCAAGAGATCTTGTTATCGTCACGGCCGGAGATGCTGAGCACGAGTCTTTGGAAGGCGCAAGAGGAGTCCGCGGAAGAAGAAGGATCCGTTGTTTCAACTGCGGGTTAATAGGACACATGGCGCGCGAATGTAGACGTCCTAAGCAGCGGGGTTACGTTGCTTTTGTGCGGGTAGAGGACCAGTTAGCCGAAGGAGTGCGGGATGGACCCGTACGTAGGAAGAAGGAGGCTAACCCGTTCGTGCGTGAGGGAACTGTAAGGGTGGGGGACGCAGACCCCATCCCGGTAATGATGCTGAGAGATACTGGGGCGGAATTTACCCTGGTGAGCAGAACCCTTTTCCCTGAGTGTCACGAGAATACCTGTGTAGGTGAGGCAAGTGTGACCACTGTGGGAGGCCCAGTGCAGATGCCCCTACACCAGGTAACCCTGAGTTCGGTTTATGGATGCCAAACCCTAGTAGTGGGGGTCTGTGCGACGATGCCCACGAGGGAGGCACAGGTCATTTTGGGAAATGACGCATGTGGAGGACGTGTCCTACCGAACCTCGTGAAGGACGAGGAGTGCTTGGAGCACTTAGAGAAGAAAGGCGAAGTGTTCGACGCCTGTGGGGACGAGAAAGGAATCGCCATGGAGGCGTTCCCTGTATGTGCCGTAGTTCCGAGGCAGTGCGAAGGACGAGGAGGACGTGGATCTGATAAGGCCGACGAGGAGACGTCCGCCGGCCTGGGAATGATCACCTCGTCATGGAACCAGAGAGCGAGTGGAGGGCGAAGGCAGCCCAGATGGTGAGGTACAGGTGACCCTCACCGGTTCTCAGGGATGGACCGCACTCGTCTCGAGGATGCAGCAGGCAGAATTCCCCAAGTTGATTTGTAAGGCCAAAGGAGGACGTATTGGTCCCGAGAAAGCTACTCACTTTAACAGGCAAGAAGGCATATTATAAGACAGTGTAAACCTGTAAGGATGGAGGTCGGAAAAGCCTCTCCAGGTACGAGAGATCAAGTAGCGTTGCCAGCCAAGTGCAGAGCGGCAGTGTTGAGTCCGTTGCACGCTGTTGACTCTGCGGGTCACCTAGGGTGACCACGATGCGACGTCCAACGTCGAGAGAAGTGGCTGGGCAACTACAACATCTTTTCTCTTGGGTGAGGAGGCCCAGGGAAAATCAGGCTGACAGTGGAAATATGTTCCGGTCTGAGTGTGTCAGACGAACAATGATAAATCAGGGAGTGATGCAGATTCGGTCGTCGCCCTACCGATCGCAGTCGAAGGGGCGGTCGGAAGACTCCACTCCACCTCAGAGACAGCTCTGAGAATTTCTGCGTAGAGCAGGAAGACGAGTGGGAAGAGACAGCGGGCCCTGTTTTGTTGGCCATTTGCAAAGCAGTGGCAGAACCGTTAACTTCTCACAGTTCCAGCTGGTGAACGGACGTGAGGTGTGGAGCCCTCGTCCGCAATAGGTAAGCAGTGGACGCCCAGGATGACCTTGAAGACGGTCTGCAGACACATGAGGAGTGTCACACATTGGCGGCTGCAATACTGGCTGGAAGCCAAGATTTTAGTGGAAGGACAACGTAGTCGCAGATGCGTTGTCCCGCATGCACTAACCAGACATGACTCTTATTTTAAGGGGAGGGGTATGTGACGGTGTTCCCCCCTTCTAATTCTCCCACGCCTGCTGTAAGAGTCATGTCCACTATTCCCGAGCGTTCTCTACATTGCAGGCAACATTGAACATATGTGGGAGAGAACAGTATTCTCGAAGAGCCGAGAAATTTGCGAAATGTAGTATTTTGGCCTGTGGGATAGGCCCTTTAGGGAGCCAATATGGCGCTGGCAAGTCTGTTCTCCCGCCAAAACTGTGTGACGTCAGTGGCGCCAGATTGGTCACCGTCAGCGACATGGCACTGGGAGCCAATGAAAACCAACTTTGGGAAAAGTGACGTCACATAGGCATGGGGGGTCCGCCGTGTTGGCGCCAGACGATATCAGTCTTTCACGACACGTCCGAGAGGTAGGACGCGCGATCGGTCATCCTGTCAGAGTGACGGATTTACCGAACTCCGGTGGATTTAAGCGTCTCCAGTTGTTGGCACGCACTCTGTGAGGTCTTCCTGCAACCCAGATGTGGCTCAGATAAGGAATTGACAAATATTGAGCAACAAGTGCTCAGGGACAGGTGCGTTGCAAGAAGTGGGCCGGGCATCGACGTGTGTCGTCGTTGGCAGTTCACCAGTATAAGAGGCAGCTTAGTGGCCGGGCCACCCACCGTGAGTGAACCAGGTTGACAGCCTTGTCAACCAGGTTGAACGTGTGATCGACGATCCTGTCAAGTTTGACAGTAACCCCACCTTCGTGGAACCCTACGAGTCAACAGTTGGATGCAAGCACGTCGAGAAGTCTTCCCAAATACCTAGCGATATATCTAGACGACGAGGGAATTGACAGTGTTGTGAGCTTCAAGTGCTCTGAAGTCGGGTGCTGTGCGTGTGTCGTCGGGACGGCTGATAACTTCAGTGACTTCGTAGTGGTGAGAGGCAGTTACTCTGGGAGTACAGTGACAAGGACTAATTGGGAAACGTACGACGACCGCCGAGACGTAGGCTGGCTGCCGTAGTTGGGAGGAAAGTTGACGGCCAGGAGACCGACTTCAACCCAGCGACGTACTGTAGGGAAAGAAGCACGGACCTGCTGTGTACAGAAGCGGCGAGACGCGACATCCTAAGGTGTGGGCTTGTGTTTCTGGATGAACGAGGCGAGAGCCTGGACCAGGAGCTACAACCCAACTGTCATCCTAGGATAGGTGAAGTAGGTGTTTACAGTTCCCTCCCATTTCCCCTTTAGTTAGCTATATATATTCTTGTCAGGATATTTTGTATGTCGTGAGCAAGTCTCACTGAGTTTAAGTCACAGAGTGCACAGTATGTGGTGAGGCTGCCCAGAGCGCTCACAGTATCAATTTACATATATATCTATGTGTGGGTGTGTGCAAGCACCAAGATTCATCAGAGAATTTACTGTGACTATTATTATTGATCTGTGATTATTATTATTATATAATATTGGTAGTGAACCAGATATTGGTGTATTGATCTCTATAATCTATTGATATAAATGCCTGTGGATTGATCTCTATAATCTATTGATATAATGCCTGGTGATTGATCTCTATAATCTATTGATATAAATGCCCGTGTGTTGATCTCTATAATCTATCGATATAAATGCCTGTGTGTTGATCTCTATAATCTATCGATATAAATGCCGTGTGTGATCTCTATGATCTATTGATATATATATGCCTGAATTTGATTACTGATTATAATATGACTGATTGTGTGCTGAATAATTCATATACGTGAAGTGTTTGCCAGTGATATCTCTGTGAGAGGAAGTATAAATAAAAAAAGTTCAGTGATCAAGTGAGTGCTTCACAGTAATATTATTA
>WNGS01165112.1:20373-35880 GCA_020271785.1 Procambarus virginalis | reverse complement strand
CCCAGACTAGTAATCCCCCTCCCTAACCAAGTAATCCCCCTTTCCAGACAAGTAATCCCCCTCCCTAACCAAGTAATCCCCCTTTTCCAGACAAGTAATTCCCCTCCCTAACCAAAGTAATCCCCCTCCCCAACCAAGTAATCCTCCCCCCTAACCAAGTAATCCTTCCTCCCCAGCCAAAGTAATCCCCCTCCCTAACCAAGTAATCCCCTCCCTAACCAGTAATCCCCTCCCCAGACAAGTAATCCCCCTCCCTAACCAAGTAATCCCCTCCCAGACAAGTAATCCCCCTCCCTAACCAAGTAATCCTCCCTCCCCAGCCAAGTAATCCCCCTCCCTAACCAAGTAATCCCCCCTCCCTAACCAAGTAATCCCCCCTCCCCAGACAAGTAACCCCCCTCCTAACCAAGTAATCCCTCTCCCTAACCAAGTAATCCCCTCTCCCTAACCAAGTAATCCCCCCTCCCCAGACAAGTAATCCCCCTCCCTAACCAAGTAATCCCCTCTCCCTAACCAAGTAATCCCCCCTCCCCAGACAAGTAATCCCCCCTCCCTAAGCAAGTAATCCTCCCTCCCCAGCCAAGTGATCCCCCTCCCTAACCAAGTAATCCCCTCTCTCTAACCAAGTAATCCCCTCCCAGACAAGTAATCCCCCCTCCCTAACCAAGTAATCCCCCCTCCCCAACCAAGTAATCCCCTCTCAGAACGCCTTACGATGCAAGTGTTACCATCGAGAGAGCATTTAATTAACACTCCCTTCTTGCCTTTTCAGTTCCATTTTTCTTAATTTCTTTTCTTGTGTGAGAATCAACTTAGTTTTATATGACTTTATATTTGTTTCTCTAAGTTTTTTGTGTGTGATGAAGCTAGTGAGGACCCGAGAGGAGGAGGAGGCGTTGTGTTTGTGCCAACAAGCTTCAAAACAAGGTGTTTAATCCTGCTTAGTAACAGAGTTAAAACAGGTTTTTTCCAGATTACAGGGATCAGTTTAGCTCTATGTTGTGATGCTGTATCTTGTGTTTCCTCTTTAGGAATAAACTAATTTAATTCTAATTTTTTTAACCCAATTTCAACCCAATTCTAACCCTATTCAACCAAATTCTAACCCTATTTTAACCCAATTTTAACCCTATTTCAACCCAATTCTAACCCAATTTCAACCCATTCTAACCCCTATTTTTAGCTGACGTTATAAGAATTTCAATATATCCTTTATTTACCAATATTTTAAAACGACAGCTGTGTATAACTCCTCTCTAATGAACACATTTATACATAAATATTTGTGTATACATTATAACATACATTACATTCATTCAATATATATTCTTAATGAGACCTGAACACGAATAATATTAAGTACTCAGCTTCCTATCCCAAGTACACAAGTTGTACTGGACCAAGATGGACCAATCTGGACCAGGCTGGGCCAAGGTGGACCAAGATGGGCCAAGATGGACCATTATGGACCAAGCTGGTCCGTAGAAAAGCATGTTCGTGTGGGGGAAGGACCTCTCACTTTCGGTACATGTATACATCTCATGTATTCGTGAATGAATATATATGCAATGCATGTATGAATATACACGACTGCAGAAGGCCTAGTGCCCCAAATAGGAGCTGCCTCGTATATGTGCCAATTGGCTATTCCTCGTGTTAATTTTATTCATATGTGTTCGAAACCTTTGATTTGAGATGAGGTGCGGATATGCGAGCCGAAGTTCGTACATGGTACAAGGATACCTGATCAACCAGGCTGTGACTCATACGTCAGGCTGCTAGAACCCGCGTCAAACAGCCTGGTTGATCAGTCCAGCAACCAGGAGGCCTGGTCGACGACCGGGCCGCGGGGACACTAAGCCCCGGAAGCACCTCAAGGTAACCTCAAGGTATGGTATCCAGATCCGTCTTTGAAGTTGGTAAGAATCCGGATGGTGTTTACAAAAACGCAAAAATTTTGGTGTTTACAAAAACGCCTACGCTATTTGTCATATAAAATTTGTCATATTTTGTAATTGGGAAAATAATTTAGCTCTACATGAGCGCAATATGCCAAAACCGGGTGGATTTACGTCCATATATAAGAGAAGGAGATTATAGAACGCTATATTTACTAAGAAATGGTGTAGGTACTTAGGGTGTGGACGGTAGAGCGACGGTCTCGCGTCATGCAGGTCGGCGTTCAATCCCCGACCGTCCATACAAGTGGTTGGGCACCATTCCTTTCCCACCGTCCCATCCCAAATCCTTATCCTGACCCCTTCCCAGTGCTACATAGTCGTAATGGCTTGGCGCTTTCCCCTGAATGTTCTTTTTTACTTCCAATGGGGGGGAGGGGGGAGGGGGGTTAGTTGAAAATAGATGGGGAGTTAATAGTTTAATTATGTCATGATAATAGTCCCTATTATGTGAGTTATGAAGTGGCTAAACACACGTGAACCAGGATACAGGTGTGTGAATGTGTGGAAACATATGTATTTACGTGTAAAGTAGAATATATATCTTTGTAAACAAAAAGTATGTATATTTGCATGTAGAGTATATCTTTGTAAAACAAAATGTGTATTTACATGTAAATTAGAGTATATCTTTGTAAAGAGATATGTGTATTTACATGTAAAGCAGAGTATATCTTTGTAAAAACATGTGTATTTACATATAAAGTAGAGTATATCTTTGTAAAAAGATATGTGTATTTACATGTAGAGTATATCTTTGAAAAAACATGTCTATTTACATGTAAAGTAGAGTATATCTTTGTAAAAAGATATGTGTATTTACATGTAGAATATATCTTTGTAAAACACATGTGTATTTACATGTGAAGAGATTCATTGGCGCACTTACTGGTGTGTGTGTTGTAGCGGCTGAAGGTGTGGTGGCAGGTGTGGGCTGTTACCTCCTACAGGTGTACAGGTGTATTTGCAGTGACACAGGTGTAAACTCACTGTAGGACACTTGCGTGTATCACTACCCTCGAAATTAGTATACCTGGCTGGGGTATACACTAAGTCTGTCTGTCTCTCTCTGTCTCTGTCTGTCTCTGTCTCTCTCTCTCTCTCTCTGTCTCTCTCTCTCTCTCTCTCAAACTTCAAAGCGAATACATGAATACATTATAAACCAAAGATAATTTTTGTTTTCTTTTATCTCACACCTGTAATTAATGGAACAGGTGATGTTCCCAGTACCTTCTACAAGGTGCGTTATCTATCTATTTATTGCAGTTTCGGTTTAGTCACAAAGTAGACGGAAGTATCTTATCTATTACAGGAAGTTCGTGGAGGTGTTTTATCTATCATGGCTATTTCCCTTTGGACATGGCAGGTTATAAGTCCGAGAGAGGCATCAGAGTCCTGTATAAGAAATAGCAAAATGGCTTATCCCCGCAAGCACAACTAGGTGAGTACAACTAGGTGAGTACAACTAGGTGAGTACAACTAGGTGAGTACACACACACACATATATACAGGGACCAGACAGCTGAGTAGACAGCGCTTCGGATTTGTAATCCTGCGGTTCCGGGTTCGATCCCCGGTGGAGGCGGAAAAACAAATGGGCAGAGTTTCGGTCACCCTGATACACCTGTTCACCTAGCAGTAAATAGGTACCTGGGAGTTAGACAGCTGCTGCGGGCTGCTTCCTGGGGGATATGTATGTGTCTTGGAGAGATTCTCTTCACTACTGAAGAGAATATATATATATATATATATATATATATATATATATATATATATATATATATATATATATAATTGCATTTGCACTAACGAGAGGCTTTTCACACCACAAAAGAATATTAAATATGTGGGTTAGTATTTTTACAAAGTACTTCAGCAGCCAGAAGCCGACCATTAGAGAAGTGGGCCATGCATAATGCAGTGGCGGGCATGGGAGTTATTGGCACTGGCACTCATGGTGGCATTAAGGTCCATTGTAGTTTCAAAATGAGCGATATTGGTGTGTGTNAGGTGTGTAGTTAGTCTTAAGCTTATTATCTTTATTATAGAGGATGGTCGTTAGTGCCAAGTGTGTGTGTAATTACGTAAGTTAGTTACAGGATGAGAGCTACGCTCGTGGTGTCCCGTCTTCCCGGCACTCTTTGTCATATAACGCTTTGAAACTACTGACGGTCTTGGCCTCCACCACCTTCTCCCCTATGTGTGTGTGTGTGTGTGTGTGTGTGTGTGTGTGTGTGTGTGTGTGTGTGTGTGTGTGTGTGTGTGTGTGTGTGTGTGTGTGTGTGTGTATAATTTCCTCCCATGACCTCTTTATCTTCCTTAGCTAGTTGATGCTACAAAAATTAGATATGTCATCCTTTGTCAATGCTTCTATAAATCTAATATATCGTAACCAAGTCTCCTCTCTCCCCTCCCTGCCTCACACCACCAGTCCAACCATAACTCATAACCCCACAAATGAGGGAAAATTCATAAAAAAACACATCCACTCAGCTACCGTTCATTAACATAGGCATCAAATCCACAGCGACAACAAATTTCCATATATGCAAAGTTATATTCTTTGTCCAGAAACAAAGGTAGAGAATCTCCATCATGTTTAACGTGATTTATATTCTAGAGAATGTTTAATTCTCTTTAGTCCTATACATATGCACAATAACCTTGTTTTTTTCGTGTTTTTTTTCTCAAATTTGTGCATCATTTGTGCGACCGGGAGCCGGTCGGCCGAGCGGACATCACGCTGGACTTGTGATCCTGTGGTCCTGGTTTCGATCCCAGGCGGAGGCGAGAAACAATGGGCAGAGTTTCTTTCACCTATGCCCCTGTTACCTAGCAGTAAAATAGGTGCCTGGGTGTTAGTCAGCTGTCACGGGCTGCTTCCTGGGGTGGAGGCCTGGTCGAGGACGGGCCGCGGGGACACTAAAGCCCCGAAATCATCTCAAGATAACCTCAAGAGTACCTGTTTGTTTATGAAGTGACACAAACACCTGTGTGTGTACTCATCTGTTTGTACTCACCTATATGTGTCTGCATGATCGAGCATTGACTCTTGGATCCCGCCTTTCGAGCATCAGTTGTTTACAGCAATGACTCCTGTCCCATTTCCCTATCATACCTAGTTTCAAAATTATGAATAGTATTGGCTTCCACAACCTTTCCTTAAGTGCATTCCATTTTCCACTACTCTCACGCTAAAAGAAAACTTCCTCACATCTCTGTGACTCATCTGAGTTTCCAGCTTCCATCCATGTCCCCTCGTTCTGTTACTATTCCGTGTGAACATTTCGTCTATGTCCACCCTGTCAATCCCCCTGAGTATTTTATACGTTCCTATCATATCCCCCTCTCCCTTCTTTTTTCTAGTATCGTAAGGCTCAGTTCCTTCAGGCGCTCCTCATACCCCATCCCTCGTAGCTCTGGGACGAGTCTCGTTGCAAACTTCTGAACCTTTTCCAGTTTCCTTATAGCTTCTTCAGATGGGGACTCCATGATGAGGCGGTATACTCTAAGACTGGCCTCACGTAGGCAGTGTAAAGCGCCCTAAATGCCTCCTTACTTAGGTTTCTGAATGATGTTCTAACTTTTGCCAGTGTAGAGTACGCTGCTGTCGTTATCCTATTTATATGTGCCTCAGGAGATAGATTAGGTGTTACGTCTACACCCAGGTCTCTTTCGCGCGTCGTCACAGGTAGGCTGTTCCCCTTCCTTGTGTACTGTCCCTTTGGTCTCCTATCTCCTAGTCCCATTTCCATAACTTTACATTTCCTCATGTTAAACTCCAGTAGCCATTTCTCTGACCATCTCTGCAACCTGTTCAGGTCCTCTTGAGGATCCTACACTCCTCATCTGTCACAACTCTTCTCATCAACTTTGCGTCATCCGCGAACATCGACATGTAGGATTCTACTCCTACATGTGTGTGTGTGTGTGTGTGTGTGTGTGTGTGTGTGTGTACTCACCTATTGGTGCTTGCGGGGGTTGAGCTTTGGCTCTTTGGTCCCGCCTCTCAACTGTCAATCAACTGGTGTACAGATTCCCGAGTGTGGTGTGTGTGTGTGTGTGTGTGTGTGTGTGTGTATTCACTTAGTTGTATTTTACGGGGGTTGAGCTTTGCCCTTTCGGCCCGCCTCTCAACTGTCAATCAACTGTTTACTAACTACACTAACTACTTTTTTTTTTTTTTTTTTTTTTTTTTTTTACACACACACACACACACACATACCCCAGGAAGCAGCCCGTGACAGCTGACTAACTCCCAGGTACCTATTACTGCTAGGTAACAGGGGCATTCAGGGTGAAAGAAACTATTCCCATTTGTTTCTGCCGGGTGCGGGAATCGAACCCGCGCCACAGAATTACGAATCCTGCTCGCTATCCACCAGGCTACCTGGCCCCTATGTGTGTGTGTTTGTGTGTGTGGTGTGTGTGTGTGTGTGTGTTTGTGTGGTGTGTGTGTGTGTGTGTGTGTGTGTGTGTGTGTGTGTGTTGTGTGTGTGTGTGTGTGTGTGGTTGTGTGTGTGTGTGTGTGTGTATAAGAATAGTAAATGAGATGCAAAAAATATGTAAATCCTCCATTTCTGAAAACAAATGCAATAGTGTAAACATTAATAAATTCTCTTGCAGTGTGGATTTAGGAGTCAATATTACGACACTAGAGAACTGAGTACTAAGAACACCTGCCTTTATATCCGTTATCCTGCAGCGCTTATCTTGGACCAGTGATATCTTGACCAGTAAATGGCTTTAAATGAGCATTTTCTTGATTATGTTTTCAGTTATGCGTCAAGTTTGGGCTGAATTGACCAGTCACTGAGGGATACGAACTACATTTTTAACAGGTGTTGAACATCTGCTTTTAGACAACACCTGTAATACAGGTGAATCAGCTGCCAAACATGTGCTTTTTAGCTAATATCTGTGGTGATGTAATTTGATGTAGCAAATCGTATCTGTTACGTATAACAGATGATCTAACATCTGTTACTGGTCACACACCTGTAATGCCACATGTGTGGTACTTCCACACACATCTGTCGTCACACAGACACACACCTGTAAGAGTACAGGTGTGTGTAGCAACCTGGATACTACCTTCAATTCAGAGTCAAAACTGAATGGAACTCATCTCCATTTAGATTGAAAAATATCTTTAAAAAAAACCCAGATACAACATGGAACAAAATCCTCCCCAGACAAAAAAAAACAGACAAAAACCCCAGACAAAAACCCCATACAAAAACCCCAGACAAAAACCCCAGACAAAAGCCCCAGACAAAACCCCAGACAAAAACCCCAGACAAAAAAAAATACACAAAAGAGCTACCATGCGTTGAATTAAGTGCCGGGCCGCCTGCAATGTCCGATAAAATCTAAATTTACATACATTATTTTGATGTATGTATACACACACAAATACTACCACTTGTAATGCATATATACATACATAAATACATATGTAAAGACTAAATCATAGTAGCGTGGCTGCTAAAAGTACGTCATACACATATGTAGGAAAGTGTCGCTGTTTCTGTCCGTTTCGAACCCTTGTACATATGTAAATGAATACATAAATAAATGCATGTATGTATATATATACATATATGTATCTTCACAGCGTGGGTGGCCGGTCTAGGAAGTTAAAAGTTATTTGTGGTTCACCAAAACATTGGGTTTTCGTATTTTGAGTTTCACGTATTTAAAAAAATGCGTCAATATTTTGAAAACTTTTGAAAATCTAAAATAAAAATGTGAAATTTTGGTCTGTTTCTTCCGGCAAAAGCTTGAAATGTCGCAAAAAATTGCCGTTTTTTGCAAAGACATAAATTTCCACACTGAATTATGGGAGCTGTGACACACCGAGGACATGTTAGAGACATACGAGGTATGTTGCTGGTATGCGAGCAGCTAGGAATGGTAGAGTTGTACTAGCTACTATCCAGGGATAGTCTAGGGATGTTTCAGGGATATGCCTGTTTTCAACGAAGGTTTTTAAGGGAGATTTCCCTAGGTAGTTTAGTCTATAAATCATCAGAGGTGTTCAAGGAATCACGGTTTTTAATCTCATGTGTTTCTCAAGCCAGTAACGCGCGTGTGCGTGCGTGTGTGTGTGTTTGCGTGTGTGTGTGGGGGGGGGTGCCTGTTATGTCTGCATTATTCAGATGCTTTTTAATTCAGTTAGAGACGTAATTATGTAACTGCAGAAATTACAACGAATTTCGTGTGCACGCAATGTACCAGAGATTGCTTATATATTGTGTAACTCGGCCGTCTTATAACACACACACACACACACACACACACACACACACACACACACACACACACACACACACATCAGTAGTTTCAAAGCGTTATACGACAAAGAGTACTGGGAAGACGGGACACCACGAGCGTAGCTCTCATCCTGTAACTACACTTAGGTAATTTACACACACACACACACACACACACACACACACACACACACACACACACACACACACACACACACACACACACACACACACACACAAGCTAGATAATCTCATTTAGCTTTCAAAAGAAAATTGCATTCTGTGAGCAGCATAAAAACTCATTTCTCTGAAACCTCACAGAACTTGTGTTTTCTCTAGAGAACTGCAGCACCAAGAACAACTCTCCTTTGTTATTTCCAGGGTGTAGGGACACCCCTAACCCCCTTCCCTGCCCCTTCCACACCCCCTAGACACCCCCCCTTTCACTCTTTCTCCCTCTTCTTTTCGTCTGATATTTACGCATTCTCTCGTTATTCCCATTTTCTTCAAGCGTGCGATATGCATGTTTATTTGTATATTTAATGTCGTATATTTTGTGACACATGTGTGCAGGTGTGGACATGTATGCAGGTGTGGATGTGTGTTTTGTATGTAGGTGTGGGATATTGGGATTTCTGAATATACCAAATAAACTAATAATATCATTTTTTACTCATTTTTGTAATATGTGAGAGTGCTTTCACGGCCACAAGTGAGGATCAGTCCCCCCCGCAGCCCTCATGATGAGTAGTGAGGAGACGAGGGCGGAAATCCGCCCCAATGAGGTTGAGAAAGGAGCTCCTAATTACCTTACAGCCGACCATCTAATGATGTATATATATATATATATATATATATATATATATATATATATATATATATATATATAATAATTTTTATTTTTAACTCTTTTCAGAGAAGGAAATAAATTTCTAAGCCTCTTTAATCCGAAATTGTATGAAAGCAATTTTCACAGAAGAAAAAATGTCTCGTCTAATATCTTCACTTTGCTTTCTAAAACATTTTACAACTGGGATTAAATCAAATAAATCCTTCACAGCCGGAAATTCCCATCCAAATATTTTTATAGCTGGAAAATAGCATTTTCCTAAATATTGAGTTATGTGGTGATTCTTGAGTTGCGAATGTAATTCCTTGAATACTTTGGCACGAGTTGATAAAACCTGCAAATTGATGTGCAATCGAGGCATGAAGCGTCTGGGATGCTCTCGGATGTAAGTTCGAGCCCTCGTCACGGTCCTTGTGGATTTGTTCCACCGTGTTATTTATTGTTCATTATGGGGGTGATGTATGTTACAAAATATTATGTAGTGGAATTATCGGATGCAAGAGTCATTGCAAGGCATTAATTACATCGATATTGGATTAGCATATCGCCGCGTTTGGATTCCTAGACCTCTTTAATAGTACGTGGCCTGCCTGGGGTGTATGGCCTGCCTGGGGTGTATGACCTGCCTGGGGTGTATAGCCTGCCTGGGGTGTATGGCCTGTCTGGGGTGTATGACCTGTCTGGGGGTATGACCTGTCTGGGGTGTATGACCTGTCTGAGGTGTATGGCCTGTCTGGGGTGTATGACCTGTCTGGGGTGTATGGCCTGTCTGGGGTGTATGGCCTGTCTGGGGTGTATGACCTTTCTGGGGTGTATGGCCTGTCTGGGGTGTATGACCTGTCTGGGGTGTATGGCCGTCTGGGGTGTATGACCTGTCTGGGGTGTATGGCCTGTCTGGGGTGTATGACCTGTCTGAGGTGTATGACCTGCCTGGGGTGTATGACCTGCCTGGGGTGTATGACCTGCCTGGTGTGTATGACCTGCCTGGTGTGTATGACCTGTCTGGGGTGTATGACCTGCCTGTGGTGTATGACCTGCCTGGGGTGTATGACCTGCCTGGGGTGTATGACCTGCCTGGGGTGTATGACCTGTCTGGGGTGTATGACCTGCCTGGGGTGTATGACCTGTCTGGGGTGTATGACCTGCCTGGGGTGTATGACCTGCCTGGGGTGTATGACCTGTCTGGGGTGTATGACCTGCCTGGGGTGTATGACCTGTCTGGGGTGTATGACCTGCCTGGGGTGTATGACCTGCCTGGGGTGTATGACCTGCCTGGGGTGTATGACCTGTCTGGGGTGTATGACCTGCCTGGTGTGTATGACCTGCCTGGGGTGTATGACCTGCCTGGGGTGTATGACCTGCCTGGGGTGTATATGACCTGCCTGGGGTGTATATGACCTGTCTGGGGTGTATGACCTGCCTGGTGTGTATGACCTGTCTGGGGTGTATGACCTGCCTGGGGTGTATGACCTGCCTGCGGTGTATGACCTGTCTGGGGTGTATGACCTGTCTGGGGTGTATGACCTGTCTGGGGTGTATGACCTGCCTGCGGTGTATGACCTGTCTGGGGTGTATGACCTGCCTGCGGTGTATGACCTGCCTGGTGTGTATGACCTGCCTGGGGTGTATAACCTGCCTGTGGTGTATGGGCTGCCTGGGGTGTATGACCTGTCTGGGGTGTATATGACCTGTACATTGATGACGGTCCTATCTCACTCTCAATGCACCATTATTTTGACGTTGTCATAGCGTACAAGTCGCTATGGCCAGTCACAGAGACCTAACAACCAATCACAGCGCGAGTGTAGCGCATTAGTGCCCAATCACTCCCGTCAGAGTGACAGGATGAGCGTGAGTGCCACCTACGAATTCTACGCACCAGCGCGCAACATGAGGTCAACAGCGTATGTATTTGCATGCATTAGTGACTGGAAGACCATTTTATAGTATATATAGTGAATAAATAAACACATCCACAAAGGCCATGATGAGGGCTCGAACCTGCGTACGAGAGGTTCCCAGACACGCATTATAGTGAATCACTCATCAGGGTGAGTGAAAACGGACTCAGGTTAGTGTCTCCTCTAATATCGGGCTAGGGCCTTGGGTCGGGATTCATCGAGTATTTACTCAACTACTTACGAAACCTTTACATCCTTCCTCAACATGGCGGCTTTGTTTACATATATTAAACAGTTGACGAGCTTGGAAGCGCTACGGGGTTGTTTATGACAATAATAACCTCGGGTTGTGAAGTTTACAAGGTAGGAAACTGTTTGGTGAGTGTAAACCCAGGCTCCATCCCATCCTCAAGCTCCATCCCATCCTCAAGCTCCATCCTATCCTCAGGCTCCATCCCATCTCACCCTTCCATCCTTCCCCTTCGTCATTTCCCTTCAAAATCAGTGCCAGTGTCAATTGCAACTGCAGTTGACACCTCTAAGAAGAGTGCCAGCTGGTGTCAGAGGAGTTGACAAGTGTCAACAGTGTCAGTGACGCTAAGCGGATGTCAACTGAGAGTTGATAGTGTCAACTGACAGTTGATAGTGTCAACTGAGAGTTGATAGTGTCAACTGACAGTTGATGGTGTCAACTGAGAGTTGATAGTGTCAACTGACAGTTGGTAGTGCCAACTGAGAGTTGATAGTGTCAACTAGTGTCAACAAAAGATTTATTGTTTAGACCACTTGGGGACCATCGGGGATCGAACAACGACTCTGCAAGAAGCCGACCACTCCAAGTACACGGAATATTTCAGAAAAGGAAAATATTTATAGATCAAGCCGGTTGTTGCTTGTGGTTGATGGTACTGCTCGAACCACCACAACACGACAGAGTCTACTCAACCTTCCACTATCAACCATATTTCAATCCCTATCAGTCCACCGTGAGCCATTTTGAACCTAAAGGCAATCCAGAACTTCTGATATATTAGACATTTTGTTTCGAAATATTTCATTTCATATCAGCTAAGGTTACAGAAATGTTGTGAAAATATTCATTCTGTTTCAGGCCATTTCAAAGTCTATAAACACACAGCCACCAGCAACTCAATTTGCAATAACAAATTTGTTTATGCGTAAACTCTTCGACAACTTTGAAAATGTTCAGTGTATTGTTGATTATTAATGGACCTGTGGGAGGGGGGGGTGGGGGTGGAGGGACAGGGAGAGGGATGGAATAAGAGGGGATGGTAATAGGGGATAGAGAGGAGAAGGTAGATGGGAAATGGTAGGAGACATGATAGGGAGATAGAAGGTTGATGAAAGTGCGATAAAGGTTGGCTGGGGTGTAAAAGTTGGAGAGTGGGAGGGAGGGACGAAGAGAGGGGGACGGAGAGAGAGAGAAGTAGGAGAGATGGGAGAGAAGTGGGAGGGAGAGGTTACATAGACCACCGCCGGCCACGCTAATCGCTCCGGGATACCTTAAAGGTGAGGCTTTATTGGCGAGCTGTGTCTAAGAGACACTGAGGTACACAGACGATAAAGAGAAAGAGGGAGAGAGAGAGAAAGTCCGAGACGTGTGGTGCAGGATGAGAGGGAGCAACACGTCACGTGGGATGACGTAACGAACAAAGATTTTCCTATTACAGAGCACGATAGAATTATTTGGACAATTTTGCTGAGATCGAAGCATAATGTTTTATGGTACGATCAAATTTAATTAAAATAATAATTCAGTCGAGATAGTAATGATATTGCGAGATTTATCGTGGGGGTAAGTTTGGCGAAGTGTCATGCGGCACTCTACGTCTTGATGGCAATGAGTCCCGCACGTGTTGGGTATGTACCCAACAGCAGTTACTGAGAAAAATAAGGTGAAGCTAGCCTTAAGCATCTGCCTTCTATCACAGACAGACAGACACGACATATATATATATGCTTGTAGCCGTACCAACTCTTCGTCATTGAGAAAAATACCTTTCAATCTATCATGGAACATTCCGATCTATCGAGCTGCATCCGGTTAGGTGTATAAATAGCAAGCATTGTTAAGGGAGCGTTGCACAAGCTTCGGCTTGTTGACGTCCTTGCAACAGCTGCAATCATCAATGATGGCTTTCGTGTTGATGAGGTTGGTGGGGGGTGTGGGGGGGGGAGTGTGTGTTGTTAGTGGGGGGTAGGGATGTCCACAACATGGGTATTCCCAGCAAGGCAAAAGGTTTCCTCTGGCCCAGAACGCTGTTCTTATGAAAAAGATAGTAAAATATGGCATAATAGGTCCGTAGACTTATTTCGAATATTTTTATTCATTTCCTTTTTTTAACAGTAAAAGTCAGCTTGTTCCACTCAGTAGTACCTGGATACACTTGGACATAAATACGACAATAATCTGAATATCAGCAACTATTTCCTCTGGTATTATGTTGCAAGAATAATTAAGTATTCAGTTGCAACATAATATCTCTCAATGTTATGTTGGTCTGAACACTTTTTTAACTGCTGCAGTCGCTGTCTGTGAATTTCTTCTGTGCTACAATCACTATCTGATAACTCCTTCTGTGCTACAATCACTATCTGAGAACTCCTTCTGTGCTACAATCACTATCTGAGAACTCCTTCTGTGCTACAATCACTATCTGAGAACTCCTTCTGTGCTACAATCACTATCTGATAACTCCTTCTGTGCTACAATCACTATCTGATAACTCCTTCTGTGCTACAATCTTGGCACTGCTCTTCACTAGTTGGCACTGCTCTTGACTAGTTGGCACTGCTCTTGACTAGTTGGCACTGCTCCACAGTGAGCTTGATCAGTTGTTTGTTGATACCGACGCTAAGTGCCTGAAATTCCCAGAATATCCCAAAAAATCTTAAATCCCAAGAACATCCCTGCCAAAAAAATTACATCCTATGTATATCTAAAAAAAAATCTTAAATCCTGAAGTATATCACATAACAAATCAACATTATTTTACGTTGATTTATGGCAACACAATTGAACCCTCATTGCTTCAGTTATGCAATTGCAATCGCATTGCTTCATAATTCAAACTTTGTCTGAATTATGATTTTTTCCCCCCTATGCGAATTGACGTTGAGTGGAAATGCGTGTCTAGAATCTTGGATATTGCAACTTCAAAGTGAGATATGTAATTAGCTGTCATTTACATAATTAGCATTGCAATAAACTACCTTTCGCACATAAAGGCTTGCAAAGTAGTAGCATCACTCTCGCTTCCCGATTCTACTCAAAAATTTCCTATTGGCTTTACCTGTTTTTTAATTACATTTTCATTTGCACGACTCTGCTTTGACAGGGCAGAGATGCATAAATATATTCGTCTGTCTAATGGATATTCGCACTCCTACAAGTAGATGCTGTTACATATATTCGCAGTCGTGATATATGCATTCGTTTTGATATACGCAAACCTTCTAACTATATATATATACGAGGTCCTTCGCCTAAACCTGTATACCCTTGCAATGTAAACTAATGCAAATACATTTATTTCAGACGAAATCAATGTAAACTCATAAATAATCCGCCTCAAAATTATAGCTTTCTCTGCATTGCCTAATTTCCAACCACTCTTTCCCCCTCATTCGATACCCTCCTCCCCTATCTCTCTCCAACACCCCTCCTTTCTCTCCCTCATGTCTCCAACACCCTCCTCTCTCCTCCCTACTCCACACACATATATGAAAAACAGTTTGACCTGTGGCTGAAGAGCTCGAGGGAACACGACTTGTAACTCTGTGTGAGGGGAGGTTAAACTGTCGGTGTTAATGAGGCTTAGCCTGATGAGGAGGTGGTTATGAGGAGTAAGCAGGAGGTGGGGGAGATGATGAGATTGTGAGAGGTTCAGGAGGAGAAAGAGGAAGAGAGAGGAAATAAAGGGTAATAATTATAGCGAGAACAGAATACTTGGAGAAAAACAAAGAGTTAGCAGAAAATTACTAAAAACAATAGCAGCCATAGTAGGTTAGGTTAGGTTACGTTAACCTACTAGCAGTGCTAGTAGGTTAGGTTAGGTTAGGTTAGGTTAGACTACTAGTGCCAGGCTAGCAGTGACAACAGTTGAAACAATACTAGTAGGATTAGCAGCAATAGTACTACCATCATTATCACAAATAATAGCAGGAGAATGAGGAAAAGAGATGATGCTGTGTGAGAGAGAGAGAGCTGAGAGAAGCAACATACCTGGTGACGGATGCTGGAGTGCCATCAGCAGCATCCAGCAAACACAGTGCCACCAGAACAATTGGGTAGTCATCCTGTTTCTCATCCACACACCTCACCCGTCATGTGTGCCTCACTCCGTGTATATATGTGTCACTTGGTATATGTGACTATATGTGTCTCACTTGCCACTGGTTCAATGTTTTTTTCTGGTATGTGTAGACGCTACATTGAAATATATATAAAATATAGGTATTTTCTGGTATTTATATCAGACAGATAATTGATAATTGAATTG
>WNGS01165111.1:52124-69509 GCA_020271785.1 Procambarus virginalis | reverse complement strand
CATAGTGACAGTATTGGGCAGCGTCACTCATCCTGTGAGTGGACACCCGCCATAGTGACAGTATTGGGCAGCGCCACTCATCCTGTGAGTGGACACACCGCCATAGTGACAGTATTGGGCAGCGTCACTCATCCTGTGAGTGGACACACCGCCATAGTGACAGTATTGGGCAGCGTCACTCATCCTGTGAGTGGACACACCGCCATAGTGACAGTATTGGGCAGCGTCACTCATCCTGTGAGTGGACACACCGCCATAGTGACAGTATTGGGCAGCGCCACTCATCCTGTGAGTGGACACACCGCCATAGTGACAGTATTGGGCAGCGCCACTCATCCTGTGAGTGGACACACCGCCATAGTGACAGTATTGGGCAGCGCCACTCATCCTGTGAGTGAACACACCGCCATAGTGACAGTATTGGGCAGCGCCACTCATCCTGTGAGTGAACACACCGCCATAGTGACAGTATTGGGCAGCGCCACTCATCCTGTGAGTGGACACACCGCCATAGTGACAGTATTGGGCAGCGCCACTCATCCTGTGAGTGGACACACCGCCATAGTGACAGTATTGGGCAGCGCCACTCATCCTGTGAGTGGACACACCGCCATAGTGACAGTATTGGCAGCGCCACTCATCCTGTGAGTGGACACACCGCCATAGTGACAGTATTGGGCAGCGCCACTCATCCTGTGAGTGAACACACCGCCATAGTGACAGTATTGGGCAGCGTCACTCATCCTGTGAGTGGACACACCGCCATAGTGACAGTATTGGGCAGCGTCACTCATCCTGTGAGTGAACACACCGCCATAGTGACAGTATTGGGCAGCGTCACTCATCCTGTGAGTGGACACACCGCCATAGTGACAGTATTGGGCAGCGTCACTCATCCTGTGAGTGGACACACCGCCATAGTGACAGTATTGGGCAGCGTCACTCATCCTGTGAGTGGACACACCGCCATAGTGACAGTATTGGGCAGCGTCACTCATCCTGTGAGTGGACACACCGCCATAGTGACAGTATTGGGCAGCGCCACTCACCTGTGAGTGGACACACCGCCATAGTGACAGTATTGGGCAGCGCCACTCATCCTGTGAGTGGACACACCGCCATAGTGACAGTATTGGGCAGCGCCACTCATCCTGTGAGTGGACACACCGCCATAGTGACAGTATTGGGCAGCGTCACTCATCCTGTGAGTGGACACACCGCCATAGTGACAGTATTGGGCAGCGCCACTCATCTGTGAGTGGACACACCGCCATAGTGACAGTATTGGGCAGCGCCACTCATCTTGTGAGTGGACACCGCCATAGCGACAGTATTGGGCAGCGCCACTCATCTTGTGAGTGGACACCGCCATAGTGACAGTATTGGGCAGCGCCACTCATCTTGTGAGTGGACACCGCCATAGTGACAGTATTGGGCAGCGCCACTCATCCTGTGAGTGAACACACCGCCATAGTGACAGTATTGGGCAGCGCCACTCATCCTGTGAGTGAACACACCGCCATAGCAGCATGTACAACACTCCCCAATAGGAAGAAAACCCGCTGGGTTGTTTCATCCTGTCACTTGTAGGGATTGTTGCGCCTCCACAACCTGTCCTGCTGTTTAGATACTATTTAAACTTATATTATATTTGAACTTAAATATTCTTAGGCCTAGTGTAGCTTATATAAATGTACCATATTAGGCCTCAGAGAGCGTGTATTAGGGCCAAGGATGGGTAGGTTAGGGTAGGTCTTGTAAGCAACATAAATATAAACCCTTTTCCGGTTTCTTGAAATTCAATAGTACCAAATTCTACTTTCTAATTGTTCATTACATCAATACATGTGCGATGATCCACATCGTTACTGTCAGTACTGTCTGAACAGCAGGATGACCTGCCTAAACACACGTATTGAACAAGAGTCTCTAACCGCCACACAGCACGCCACAGCTGGCGGTGCTAGCAATGAGTAGCGCTGGGTGGTGGTGGTGGGGAGGGCGGGTAAAGGTGCGTGTGAGAGAGCAGTGTAACAGTCACTGACCCACCACCGACGCCAATAAAATAGCGATGGGGATAATTCCTGCCCCTATCACAGGACACCACCGATGGACTATTGTGCCTGCTATTCTGTGTTCATAGCTGAACACACCGATTGCTGTGGGCAATTCACTCCGGCGCTTCGTCGCTAAGGCTGCTGCTAGAACAGTTAGTCAGGCAGCAGCCGACATGATGAAGCCAAAACAGCTTGGGTTTGGCATTCCCCAAGGGTGTGAGGCAGCGGCTCATGCAGCTAGAGCTTACATTGCCAACATTACGGATGAAAAAGCCCTGATAAAGCTGGACTTCAAAAATGCTTTCAATCTGGTTAGAAGGGATGCAGTACTCAGTGCGGTTCATCGCCTTTTTCCTTCCCTCTACCCGTTTGTGAACTCATGTTACAGCAAGAATCTAACTCTGCTA
This sequence comes from Procambarus virginalis, assembly GCA_020271785.1. Classification (NCBI taxonomy): domain Eukaryota; kingdom Metazoa; phylum Arthropoda; class Malacostraca; order Decapoda; family Cambaridae; genus Procambarus; species Procambarus virginalis. The sequence continues at coordinate 67,045 of WNGS01165111.1, read as the reverse complement.
TTCGAGGAACATGAAATTGAATCACAAGAAGGTGTCCAACAGGGTGACCCCCTTGCTCCTTTTCTTTTCTGCCTAGTCATCAAGGAAGTCACCGATAACCTGTCCAGTGAGCTCAACATTTGGTTTTTGGACGATGGTACTCTAGCCGGCTCCCCAGACTCACTCTTGGACGACATAAGAATAATTCAGGAGCAAGGAGCAAGCCTAGGCCTCACCCTGAACTCTTCCAAGTGCGAAATAACCTCCACCAACCAGCACATAATAGAGCGAATAAAGGTTGTTTTGCCTGACATTCATACAACCAACCCTGAGGACAGCACACTCCTAGGTGCTCCTCTTGGAATGAATGCCATCGACGAGGTCCTTGGTAAGAAGATCACTGACCTGAAGAGAATGAACGAGAGGATTGAAGACATCGATGCTCATGATGCACTTTACCTCATCACCAGATGCTTGTCCCTCCCCAGGCTGACCTACTTTCTAAGATGTTCGCCATCTTTTAAAAATATTAAATTAGAAGAGTACGACAACTTGCTGAAATCAACGCTAGAAAAAGCCCTCAACCTTTTCCTCAGCGACTCACAGTGGAAACAGGCCTCCCTTCCTGTCAGACTCGGGGGTCTTGGCGTGCGCACAGCAACACCAATTGCTGTACCGGCGTTCCTGTCCTCTTCAGTGGCGTCTGACAACCTGGTGAAGGAAATCCTACCTGAGCACTTAGTTCAACAGGCAGGGGTACATGATCCCAGCTTCACAGACTGCACAACCAAATGGGTCTCTCTCGCAGGACCAGCACCCCAACCACCGCCTTCTGAAGCCCATAAGCAATCCAGCTGGGATCGCCCCATTGTTGACCAAGAAGCGGCGACTTTGCTAGAAGCTGCGACAACACCACATGACACTGCCCGACTTAGAGCTGTAGCAGCTCCCCATGCAGGTGACTTCCTATTAGCTACTCCAATGTCAGCAACTGGCATGCGTATCACAATGCAGGTCCTTCGAATTGCTGTGGCTCTCCACCTCGCTGCCCCAATCCACACCGAATACAGGTGTGTTTACAGCGAGGCAGAGGCCGACAGGTACGGACGGCATGGCCTTCTCTGCCAAAGGACAGGAGGATGGCATGCAAGACACGGCGAGGTTAACGAAATTATTAAGAGAAGCCTTACCACAGCCCGTTGTCCAGCAGAGAGAGAGCCCCGTTATCTAATGACCTGTAACTCTGATGAGCCTGTCAGTCGCTCCGACTCGATCATGGTGAACCCCTGGAAGAATGGTAGACAGTTGGTGTGGGACTACACTTGCGTTTCAAATTTAGCCAACACCTATGTTGACTTCAGTGCTACTCAAGCAGGAGGTGCTGCCAATCACCAGGAAGCAGCTAAGTCGCGTAAATACAGAGACCTTGAGCACCAGTACAATTTTGTCCTCATTGCCTCAGAGACACTTGGTGCTCGGGGTAAAAGTGCTGCTAGTTTTTTGAAGGAGTTGAGGTCCAAGCTGTTTGATACCTGCTTGATGGGGTTCTGGGAGTTCTTCTACTCCCCAAGCCCGGCCCGAGGCCAGACTTGACTTGTGAGAGTTTGGTCCACCAGGCTGTTGCTTGGAGTGGCCCGCAGGCCCACATACCCATCACAGCCCGGTTGGTCCGGCACTCCTTGAAGAAAACAATCTAGTTTCCTCTTGAAGATGTCCACGGTTGTGGACATCTAGTGTGGGTTCACTAGATGTCCACATGGTTCCCCATGTGGACAAGCTAATTGAAACAACTAGAGACCCTAGAGCCGCCAGTTTTCTCTTTCAATGCCTTAATGTGGCGATCCAGAGAGGAAATGCTCACTGCATCCATGATTCCTGCCCGCCATCTGAGGAGCTGGAGGAGCTATACAACTTGTGACAAGTAGCCTTGTACCCTGCATGTAACCAATGTTATAACCCTTTTTGTGTAATGAAATTTTAAAATAAAGTTAGATATATATACACACATACAAAAATAATAGGGGTGGTTGGAGAAGAAAATATCAAAGTGTTCAGTGAGGATCCACAAGGTCTTCTCTGAGTACACTTTTATTTTCTTCTCCGAGGCTACGGGTCCCTACACTTGCACCAGAGGTGGTTAGTACATAACGTGTGAAATATAAATTCAAAGCCTAGAGAGAAATGCAGAGAACATGACTGAGCATTATCGTGACCTTATACACAGTATCAGAGATATACTGGGAATATATACTTTATATATATATATATATATATATATATATATATATATATATATATATATATATATATATATATATTTACTTTATAGAGATATACTTTAGAGATATAGTTTAGGCAAAACCAACACAGATAAAGATAATTCAGAGCAGAATAGGTCAGTCTGAACACAAGTGCGTTGTACTCACCTAGTTGTGCTTGCGAGGGTTGAGCTCTGGCTCATTGGTCCCGCCTCAGTTGTTGTCGTCATGATGTAACATAACTCACACATATTTATTGAAAGTGATTATGTTCCGGTCCGTTGTGGACCCTTAACTAAGCTGTAACTCATTTACAATTTGCTTAGGATTCGATTACGAAACCTGTGCATCTTTCCTCTAATGCAGGGATTAGTTTGCCTTCATTAAACAGTTTAAGAGTTTCGAAACTTCACAACCGCAAGTTATTATTGATATAGAATACTCCCCTGCTCTTCAGAACTCATCAACTGCTCAATAAATACAAAAATTAAGCTGCCATGATTCAGGAAAGATAAATTGGTTTCGTAAGTGGTCACTTAATTGCCTGATGAATCCAGGTCCAGGATGAACGGAAACAGCGTCACTTTCATCTTGTACGTGTGAGATGAGTTATATGTGTGTTCAAGTATGTTGTTGTGACTTACTCTCGGCACATTAATTCATCCTATCAAGTGTTCTTGAAATTCTAATAATAATAATAATAATAATAATAAAGGAACTAACATAATAAATCTAGTCATAATGTTTAAATATTATCGTTCAACGTAATTAAATTTGATTCCACAATGTTTCTATCAATGAATGATTTGATAAAAGTAAATTTTTGTCTAAACAATCGTGCAATTATCTCGTTGATCCTAATCTCTCACGTGTATGGACAATACATTCAATTATTGATTTGTTTGAATGTTGAACATATGTTATCTTGTTATCTTGAGGTTATATTGTGATTTTGGGGCTTAGAATCCCCGCGGCCCGGTCCTCTACCAGGCCTCCTTTTTGTTACACACCCCCAGGAAGCAGCCCGTAGCAGCTATCTAACTCCCAGGTACCTATTTTACTGCTAGGTAACAGGGGCATCAGGGTGAAAGAAACTCTGCCCATTTGTCTCCGCCTCCACCGGTGCTCGAACCCGGAACGACAGGACTACGAATCCTGAGCGCTGCCCACTCAGCTGTCAGGCCCCCTTGTTGCTGAATCCTCTTTTCCAACACCTTTCCACTTTGTCCAAAGGACACTTTGGAAAGATTACTCTTTATTAATAAATTCACCTCATATGTGATGTTTTCATTCATATTTATTAATAAATCCACCTCATAAATCCACCTCATAAATCCACCTCATAAATCCACCTCATAAATCCACCTCATAAATCCACCTCATAAATCCACCTCATAAATCCCCCTCATAAATCCACCTCATAAATCCACCTCATAATCCACCTCATAAATCCACCTCATAAATCCACCTCATCCCTGATGTCATGTTTAATATTTATTAATTAATCCACCTCATTCCTCAAGTCTTCATTTATCTCATGAAAATCACCTAAATATTGTATTACTTTTTTCCCTTTCCACTCAAATCCTTCTCTATTGGGTTCCTTCTCTGTCCCTCAACACTTGAGATCCGCTATTCCCCTTCTTTATCTTCTGTTCACTTTTCCACCCCTCTCTCATTATTTCTGTCTTACCTCCCCTTTTCTTCTCCCTTCCTTCTCGTGTCTCCTCTCTCCTTTCTCTCTATGTATCTTCTTTCTCATCTTTTCTCTTTCTCCCATCTCTCTATTTCATTCTACTTTGTTTCTCCTCTCATTATCCTCTCATTCTTCTTCTCGCTATTTTTCTTCGCTTTTCAAACCTCATCTCTCTCCAACAAATCCACAAGGGCCGTGACGAGGATTCGAACCTGCGTCCCAGAGCATCTCTCTCATCTCTCTCTCTCTCTCTCCCCTTCTTTCCCTTTCGGTTTCTCTCCTGAACTTCATGCACCTCTTCTCTTCTCTTCTCCCTGCAACTCCCTTATTCTCTCACAACCTCCCCGCTCCCCCCCCCCTCTCTCTCTCTCTCTCTCTCTCTCTCTCTCTCTCTCTCTCTCTCTCTCTCTCTCTCTCTTCTTACACCTCTTTCCCCTATCTTTCTCTCCCTCTCCCCTCTTCCCTCACTACACTACTCCTAACATCAGCACTTCTCTTTTCATTTAATTTATCACCGTTCTTGTCTTTATTGATTATTGTTGTTGTCTTTATTTCTGTGTTTAGTGACAGGTATCTTGACACTGTCACTGTGATTGACAGGTATCTTGACACTCACTGTGATTGACAGGTGTCTTGACACTGTCACTGTGATTGACAGGTGTCTTGACACTGTCACTGTGATTGACAGGTGTCTTGACACTGTCACTGTGATTGACAGGTATCTTGACACTGTCACTGTGATTGACAAGTGTCTTGACACTGTCACTGTGATTGACAGGTGTCTTGACACTGTCACTGTGAGTGACAGGTGTCTTGACACTGTCGTTGCCCGATACATAGAACCCGTCAATAACACGGTGCTTTCATTTTAAATAACACGTCAAATTTGTAGCGTATTGGTATATTCCGTAACAAATACGACGTATTAGATGATAGGACAGGTGACCCTTGACCCCAATTTACTTTACACGTCGCAGATTCTACGGGATTGGCCAATCCATTAGTCAAAATAAATACACCGTAATATTGACCGTATGCCGTATGCAACGGCATACGGCATAAGGCATACGCCTATCGAGGACGCATGCAGAGGCCTCGATAGGGAAGATATTCCTGCGCGGGCCCTAGGCCTCTGGCTGGCCCACTAAATGTTGCTTGTTTCTGTTTTACTTGGGCGGACATGAGGCGAACGATCGTGCTGTGGTAAAACAGTTGCATTTGTTACGTAGTGGCAAGTCGAGAGAGAGAGAACGGTTCGCCGTGGTCCTCGGTCGAGTAAGGACACTCCTCACTTCAGCAGTTCGGGAAAATGGGGAAAAAATTGGCCAGTTGCCGCTTTATTTGTCATGGATTACGGGTATTATGGCCATGGATGAAGTCCCGGGAGGCCTTGTGGGCGGCGTTATCCAGGGATGACTGGGATATTAAGGGATGACTGGGATATTAAGGGATCCATGATCAATATTTACCCAGAGTTCATCTGACGAATTCCTGCCATGCCGACAGCAGTTTGGTTTCTGGCGGCGTCAACAGATGTCGCTTCCATCACCGCCCCCTGATCGATCACTGCCTCCGATTACCCGCCACCAATCGACAAACCGATAATAAAAATACTGAAAACTGCCATACGGAACTGCTCCACACATTTCCCAAACCATGAATACTAACTTTCTTTTACGATAACGAACATATCCGGCCGTCAAAATGTCGATAAAGAGGTATGAGCCGGGGAGGGGTCGTGGAGCCTAAGCCGCAGCGGGAAGAATCGGACGAGGTGGTGTCAATGGGGATAAGGGATCTTAACTTGTCATCCAGGAGCGTGTTTGAACAGCCGAGGAATGAGCTTACGCAGGGACTTAAACTGCCTCAATTTTAAAAGAGGTCTCACGCAAACACTCGCGCGGGGAAGCTGATTACTGTTTCCGTACTGATCTGAGGTCAGTCAGATGATATGGCTCTTGTAGCCATCAGATGATGCCTGGGTGATGGCTCTTGCAGCCATCAGATGATGCCTGGGTGATGGCTCTTGCAGCCATCAGAAGATGCCTGGGTGATGGCTCTTGCAGCCATCAGAAGGCAGTCAGATAATATGGCTCTTGCAGCCATCAGAGGACGTCCAGTCCATCAGTATATGGATATATATTTTCTATCATTTTCAACCTATTTTTTCATAGCATATATTATTGGTTGTGCAAATTATAATATATTGCTGTGAATTATAAGATTCTGTCAAGAGAATTTAATAGGTCGAAAAAATATCACATATTTAAAGTGTGTACAATAAAGAGTTCACAATATCCAGGAAACTGAAATTTTCATTCAACTTCAGTTTCCAGGACTCTAAAGTTTCCAAGATTTCCAACATTCTTGGACTGATGAAGGACCTGAACACCTCAGTTTCCTGGACATTTCATGTTTCTGGAATCCTCAATTACCAGGACTCCTCAAATTCCAAGATACCTAGATTCCAGGACATTCCAGTTTCCAGAACACTCTACTTTACAGGAATTTGCTATTTTAAGGACTTTCCAGGCTCCAGGATTTCTCATGGTCCAGAACTTCTCAATTTTTCAAATTCAGGTTCCAGGAGTCCTCAGGGTACGGACTCCTCAGGTTCCAGGAGTCTTCAAGATCCTGGACTCGCTAGTTTCCTTGGGTAAACAGGTTCCAGGACCCCAAAGTTTGCACGACCTATCATTTTCCAGGACTTAAATTCTTGGAATCGGACTCAACAGGTTTCAGGACTCTCAGTGGTCGAGACTTCATAGGCCTCAAGTCTCATTAATTTCCAGGAACTCAGTTTGAAGGTCTGTAAACGTATTAAATCTTTCATGAAAATTATCTCTGAAATTGCATTTTCCTAAAAAAAAAGGTCTTATGTCTTGTGATAATTTAGTTAATCTAAGAACACCTTCAAGACAAGAGTTAGTAAAGGTTGAACACTTAATGCTGCAGCTTGCTTACTATCTTGCAAGCTTATCGTGTCTGACTTTGGTCAAGTTTAAGAGACTCTTCCTTAATGTAGATTATGGCAAACTGATACTTTTTTCTTGGCTTCACAGGAACGAGTGAAACCTTCTTGCACATACACATTAACCCCACAACTCCCTTGTTGCACACACACACACAACCACCTTCTCTCTCACACACACACACACACACACACACACACACAACCACCTTCTCTCTCCACTCACACACACACACCATACACACAACCACCTTCTCTCTCCACACACACACACACACACACGCATCCCCTCCCCTTAACATACACCTGGCAAACACATGGCCACCAACATATGACCATTTGGCTACAAGAGTCACATAAACGTACGCTGATATGAGTTAGTGTGTTTGTTTTTTGAGAGGTCCAGGCAAGGACGGGCACCTCTGCTCCACACTACACACACTCTTCTCCAGCGTCTCCGTATGCCTAGGGGCAGTAAACATCCCCAGGTGTTGAGACAGGTGTGTTTAGGGATGTTTAAATGAGGGGAAAATGCGGGTGTTGTTGCTCCCCCTTCGGCTGGGGATATTTCAAGAGTGAGGGAGATCACGAGTAGATGTGTGAGAGAGGAGAGATGAGGGAGGCGGGAGTGAGGGAGTGAGGGAGTGAGGGAGTGAGGGAGTGAGGGAGGAGAGAGTGAGGGAGAGAATAACAGATGAGTATTAAGCCCCCTTCCCATCTAAAGTATCTGAGAGAATGTCTGTTTGTCTGTACAAAGTTAGAAGCGAGAAGCCTGGGGCTAGCCTCAACCAAATTTGTAGGGGGAATGATCTAGGGTACGGGACGAACATAGGCTGATCAGGGTAGGTCTAAGTTAAATGCTTTAAGAAATATAGCCTGTAACCCCCAAACCCCTTGAGCGACTGTCATGAAATGTGACTCAGTACAATGCACAATGGTGATATATATACAATCTTGCAGTGAAAATGTATTGATTGCTTAGTAAAACATGATTAATTTAGTTTTTCATTGATGCTAACGTGTAGTTATTGTATTGTTTCAAGTCTATATTCTTTTATTGTTTACTTACATTTTCTCTCAGGAGAGAGAGAGAGAGAGAGAGAGAGAGAGAGAGAGAGAGAGAGAAGAGAGAGAGAGAGAGAGAGAGAGAGAGAGAAGAGAGAGAGAGAGAGACAGAGAGAGAGAGAGAGAGAGAGAGAGAGAGAGAGAGAGAGAGAGGAGAGAGAGAGAGAGAGAGAAGAGAGAGAGAGAGAGAGTGATCACCACACTGGTCAAGAGGTTGCTAGGGAACACAGGTTATATGACAACCGGCTAAAAATAAAAGAAAATGTAAACCGGTTGGTGTTAGTGTAGTAACGTCAAGCACAACTCGGCCTCCCCTCACAACTACCACTTTTTTTTTGGGGGGGGAGGGGGAGTAAGAGGAAGGAGAGGCCTAGGTGAAGGGAAGTATAGAAGTGGGAAATACAGTGAGAGGTATGAAAGCAGGCGGGCTGTCCGCCTTGCTGACACGATGTGTGGGTGTTGGCAGCTAAGCTAAGCTGGCTCCCTCTTGTCAGGGAGCTGTGAGTGTGTGAGAGGTTCTTCACATGTGTTTCACCATATATGGATGTCTATAGATGAATACTGAGTAGCATTCATATATACACACTCCCTGATGCTTCCACACATGTTGTTCTGTTTAAGGCTCTTTATTTTATTATTATTATTATTTATCGAGTTGTTCATACACATTATTTATCTAGTTGTTCATACACACATATTATTATTTATCGAGTTGTTCATACATACTCATATATGAACTGTTTATATATACTCGTATATCACATCTGGGGATTATATACTGTGGGGCGGGGTTTTCATCCAGAGAATTGAGGCTCTGCAGCTCGACCTCCAGGTAGTTCCTCCAGTCGAGGGTGGTTGTGGGTAGCGAGGCAGCAGCGGTCGGGCGGGACCCGACTGGCCACCCCGACTAATGTAATTAGCATTTACACCACGCACAGTCTTGTGGAGGAAGGTGAATAAAATAGACAGTCTCTTTACTGGCTCCCGACATAACTATTCGTCTTGCTTGGGCCCCGGAGGGGAAGGGGGGGGGATGGGACAGGGGGGGGGGAGGTGAGAAAGTCGCATTTGGGGTGACTAATCGACCCCTAGTTTGGGCTCTAAGTCACCCCTTAACAAGTGCCAAAGTGGCCCGCCTTCATGAACTCAAATACCGCATGTTTAGCTCGCTTGGATACTGGGATGAAACGCAAATTTCCCGCGTCTGAAACGGCTCAAGAGGTGCCTATCCCGCGGTGCTAGGGGAGGGCGGGAATAGCGCCCTTGGGCAGTCCTGGCACTAGGGTGGTGAAGGGGGTGGCGGCGGAGGCCCCCCGCATGCGCCTCTCTGCCGCTGGCGGCGCGGCAGTTCCTCAAGTGACAACAGGAAGCCGTCTTTCTGAGCCGTCGCGGCAAATTGGGTTGGTCGCCTTGAGTTACACTGAGCCATCATTCATAGGTGGGGAGGGCCAGCGGTGCCACTGTGGGGAAGGCCAGCGGTGCCACTGTGGGGAGGGCCAGCGGTGCCACTGTAAGGAGGGTCAGCGGTGCCACTGTGGGGAGGGTCAGCGGTGCCACTGTGGGGAGGGTCAGCGGTGCCACTGTGGGGAGGGTCAGCGGTGCCACTGTGGGGAGGGCCAGCGGTGCCACTGTGGGGAGGGTCAGCGGTGCCACTGTGGGGAGGGTCAGCGGTGCCACTGTGGGGAGGGTCAGCGGTGCCACTGTGAGGAGGGTCAGCGGTGCCACTGTGGGGAGGGCCAGCGGTGCCACTGTGGGGAGGGTCAGCGGTGCCACTGTGGGGAGGGTCAGCGGTGCCACTGTGGGGAGGGTCAGCGGTGCCACTGTGGGGAGGGTCAGCGGTGCCACTGTGGGGAGGGCCAGCGGTGCCACTGTGGGGAGGGCCAGCGGTGCCACTGTGGGGAGGGTCAGCGGTGCCACTGTGGGGAGGGCCAGCGGTGCCACTGTGGGGAGGGCCAGCGGTGCCACTGTGGGGAGGGTCAGCGGTGCCACTGTGGGGAGGGTCAGCGGTGCCACTGTGGGGAGGGCCAGCGGTGCCACTGTGGGGAGGGTCAGCGGTGCCACTGTGGGGAGGGTCAGCGGTGCCACTGTGGGGAGGGTCAGCGGTGCCACTGTGAGGAGGGTCAGCGGTGCCACTGTGGGGAGGGTCAGCGGTGCCACTGTGGGGAGGGCCAGCGGTGCCACTGTGGGGAGGGCCAGCGGTGCCACTGTGGGGAGGGTCAGTGGTGCCACTGTGGGGAGGGCCAGCGGTGCCACTGTGGGGAGGGTCAGTGGTGCCACTGTAGGGAAGGCCAGAGTGCCACTGTGGGGAGGGCCAGCGGTGCCACTGTGAGGAGGGTCAGCGGTGCCACTGTGGGGAGGGCCAGCGGTGCCACTGTGAGGAGGGTCAGCGGTGCCACTGTGGGGAGAATCAGCGGTGCCACTGTGGGGAGGGCCAGCGGTGCCACTGTGGGGAGGGCCAGCGGTGCCACTGTGGGGAGGGCCAGCGGTGCCACTGTGGGGAGGGTCAGTGGTGCCACTGTGGGGAGGGCCAGCGGTGCCACTGTGGGGAGGGCCAGCGGTGCCACTGTGGGGAGGGTCAGTGGTGCCACTGTGGGGAGGGCCAGCGGTGCCACTGTGGGGAGGGTCAGTGGTGCCACTGTAGGGAAGGCCAGAGTGCCATTGTGGGGAGGGTCAGTGGTGCCACTGTGGGGGGGCAGTGGTGCCACTGTGGGGAGGGTCAGTGGTGCCACTGTGGGGGGGTCAGTGGTGCCACTGTGAGGGCCAGCGGTGCCACTGTGGGGAGGGCCAGCGGTGCCACTGTGGGGGGGGGCAGTGGTGCCACTGTGAGGGCCAGCGGTGCCACTGTGGGGAGGGTCAGTGGTGCCACTGTAGGGAAGGCCAGAGTGCCACTGTGGGGAGGGCCAGCGGTACCACTGTGGGGAGGGCCAGCGGTGCCACTGTGGGGAGGGCCAGCGGTGCCACTGTGGGGAGGGCCAGCGGTGCCACTGTGGGGAGGGTCAGCGGTGCCACTGTGGGGAGGGCCAGCGGTGCCACTGTGGGGAGGGTCAGCGGTGCCACTGTGGGGAGGGGCAGCGGTGCCACTGGGGGAGGGTCGCGGTGCCACTGTGGGGAGGGCCAGCGGTGCCACTGTGGGGAGGGCCAGCGGTGCCACTGTGGGAAGGGCCAGCATTGCCACTGTGGGGAGGGTCAGCGGTGCCACTGTGGGGAGGGTCAGTGGTGCCACTGTGGGGAGGGCCAGCGGTGCCACTGTGGGGAGGGCCAGCGGTACACTGTGGGGAGGTCAGTGGTGCCAGTGGGGAGGGCCAGCGGTGCACTGTGGGGAGGGTCAGCGGTGCCACTGTGGGGAGGGCCAGCATTGCCACTGTGGGGAGGGTCAGCGTTGCCACTGTGGGGAGGGCCAGCATTGCCACTGTGGGAGGGTCAGCGGTGCCACTGTGGGAGGGCCAGCATTGCCACTGTGGGGAGGGGCCGTGGTGCCACTGTGGGGAGGGCCAGCGGTTGCCACTGTAAGGGGAAGCAGTGGTGCCACTGCGGGGAGGGCCAGCGGTGCCACTGTGGGGGGCAGTGGTGCCACTGTGGGGGGCAGTGGTGCCACTGTGGGGAGGGCCAGCGGTGCCACTGTGGAGGGCCAGCGGTGCCACTGTGGGTAGGGCCAGCGGTGCCACTGTGAGGAGGGCCAGCGGTGCCACTGTGGGGAGGGCCAGCGGTGCCACTGTGGGTAGGGTCAGCGGTGCCCTGTGGGGAGAGCCAGCGGTGCCACTGTGGGAGAGCCAGCGGTGCCACTGTGGGGAGGGCCAGCGGTGCCACTGTGGAGAGGGCAGAGTGCCACTGTGGGGAGGGCCAGCGGTGCCACTGTGGGGAGGGTCAGCGGTGCCACTGTGAGGAGGTCAGCGGTGCCACTGTGGGGAGGGCCAGCGGTGCCACTGTGGAGAGGGTCAGCGGTGCCACTGTGGGGAGGGCCAGCGGTGCCACTGTGGAGAGGGTCAGCGGTGCCACTGTGGGGAGGGCCAGCGGTGCCACTGTGGAGAGGATCAGCGGTGCCACTGTGGGGAGAGTCAGCGGTGCCACTGTGGGGAGGGTCAGCGGTGCCACTGTGGGGAGGGTCAGCGGTGCCACTGTGGAGAGGGCCAGAGTGCCACTGTGGGGAGGGCCAGCGGTGCCACTGTGGGGAGGGCCAGCGGTGCCACTGTGGAGAGGGCCAGAGTGCCACTGTGGGAGGGTCAGCGGTGCCACTGTGGAGAGGGCCAGAGTGCCACTGTGGGGAGGGTCAGCGGTGCCACTGTGGGGAGGGCAGCGGTGCCACTGTGGAGAGGGCCAGAGTGCCACTGTGGGGAGGGCCAGCGGTGCCACTGTGGGGAGGGTCAGCGGTGCCACTGTGAGGAGGGTCAGCGGTGCCACTGTGGGGAGGGCCAGCGGTGCCACTGTGGAGAGGTCAGCGGTGCCACTGTGGGGAGGGCCAGCGGTGCCACTGTGGAGAGGGTCAGCGGTGCCACTGTGGGGAGGGCCAGCGGTGCCACTGTGGAGAGGGTCAGCGGTGCCACTGTGGGGAGGGTCAGCGGTGCCACTGTGGGGAGGGTCAGCGGTGCCACTGTGGGGAGGGTCAGCGGTGCCACTGTGGAGAGGGTCAGCGGTGCCACTGTGGGAGGGTCAGCGGTGCCACTGTGGGGAGGGTCAGCGGTGCCACTGTGGAGAGGTCAGCGGTGCCACTGTGGGGAGGGCAGCGGTGCCACTGTGGGGAGGGCCAGCGGTGCCACTGTGAGGAGGGTCAGCGGTGCCACTGTGAGGAGGGTCAGCGGTGCCACTGTGAGGAGGGTCAGCGGTGCCACTGTGAGGAGGGTCAGCGTGGCCACTGTGGGGAGGGTCAGCGGTGCCACTGTGGGGAGGGTCAGCGGTGCCACTGTGAGGAGGGTCAGCGGTGCCACTGTGGGGAGGGCCAGCGGTGCCACTGTGGGGAGGGCAGCGGTGCCCTGTGGGGAGGGCCAGTGGTGCCACTGTGGGGAGGGTCAGCGGTGCCACTGTGGGGAGGGTCAGCGGTGCCACTGTGGGGAGGGCCAGTGGTGCCACTGTGGGGAGGGCAGCGGTGCCACTGTGGGGAGGGCCAGTGGTGCCACTGTGGGAGGGCCAGCGGTGTCACTGTGGGGAGGGTCAGCGGTGCCACTGTGGGGAGGGTCAGCGGTGCCACTGTGGGGAGGGCCAGTGGTGCCACTGTGGGGAGGGTCAGCGGTGCCACTGTGGGGAGGGTCAGCGGTGCCACTGTGGGGAGGGCCAGTGGTGCCACTGTGGGGAGGGCCAGCGGTGTCACTGTGGGAGGGCCAGTGGTGCCACTGTGGGGAGGGTCAGCGGTGCCACTGTGGGGGGGTCAGCGGTGCCACTGTGGGGAGGGCCAGTGGTGCCACTGTGGGGAGGGCCAGCGGTGCCACTGTGGGGAGGGCCAGTGGTGTCACTGTGGGGAGGCCAGCGGTGTCACTGTGGGGAGGGTCAGCGGTGCCACTGTGGGGAGGGCCAGCGGTGCCACTGTGGGGAGGGCCAGCGGTGTCACTGTGGGGAGGGTCAGCGGTGCCACTGTGGGGAGGGTCAAAGTGCCTCTGTAGGAAGGCCAGCAGTGCCACTGTAGGGAAGGCCAGAGTGCCACTGTGGGGAGGGCCAGCGGTGCCACTGTGGGGAGGGCCAGCGGTGCCACTGTGGGGAGGGCTAGCGGTGCCACTGTGGGGAGGGCCAGCGGTGCCACTGTGGGGAGGGTCAGCGGTGCCACTGTGGGGAGGGCCAGCGGTGCCACTGTGGGGAGGGCCAGCGGTGCCACTGTGGGGAGGGCCAGCGGTGCCACTGTGGGGAGGGCTTGCGGTGCCACTGTGGGGAGGGTCAGCGGTGCCACTGTGGGGAGGGCCAGCGGTGCCACTGTGGGGAGGGCCAGCGGTGCCACTGTGAGAGGGTCAGCGGTGCCACTGTGGGGAGGGTCAAAGTGCCTCTGTAGGGAGGGCCAGCAGTGCCACTGTAGGGAAGGCCAGAGTGCCACTGTGGGGAGGGCCCACAGTGGCACCGTAACTGTCATCTAGGAATGTTCTACATATGACGCTTGTACATAAGTACAGAGAAAGTACAAAGTACAAAGAAAGAAGTCACATTTCAATACATAGACTGTGCATTGACAGAGGAACATCAGAGGTAGGATATTCCTGGATGTCAGAGCCACAGTACATGGGGGGAAATGTGTGAAAATCCTGGTCCCAGGTTCGATACGAGCCTCAGGAAACCCTTGTGTGTTCAGTAGAATGCCAGGTTGCAATCCTATTTACCATGTCGTGTTCTAGTGGCTAGAAGTGTGTGTGTGTGGGGGAACAGCCACCGCATAGGTTCGAACCCTGATCACGGCTACTATGGATTTTCTCAATAATAATAAAAATAATAATAATAATAATAATAATAATAACAATTGAAGCTTCACTTGTATCACTGATATAAATCCCTTCACCACTCTCGGTCATATCAACTGTGGACTGACATATCTCACTGGACAAAAATTGAACTGGACAAAAATTCATCTGGACAAAAAATTCGGCTCACACTAATTTCATTTCTACCTCTAAAAAAAATAAAAAAAAATAAAGAGATTTTCGAAGTTAGATGGAAAATGCGGTTAAGTTTATTATGCAGAATCATGCAAATTTGAGAAGGCCGGAATACAGTGCGTGACAATCATATGATTGTCAACATTTATTCAAATCCCGAGAGTTAATTTGATGAAAGATAGAGAGCGAGAGATGCTGAGGAGATACTTGCTGAATACCTTGTTACAGCGGCCATGTGTATATAGCGACCGGTTATAATATTGGATTTGATTGTTCAACGCGGGCTGCTTTGGGAGGCAGAGTGATAGACAAATAGACAGGCAGACACAGATAGATAGTACCATGGGCGGATTTCATACACAGTTTCAAATGTAGATTGTTGATTC
>WNGS01165111.1:36694-47777 GCA_020271785.1 Procambarus virginalis | reverse complement strand
ACAACACATAAAAGTAACTATTTAACAACACATAAAAGTAACTATTTAACAACACATAAAAGTAACTATTTAACAACACATAAAAGTAACTATTTAACAACACATAAAAGTAACTATTTAACAACACATAAAAGTAACTATTTAACAACACACAAAGTAACTATTTAACAACACATAAAAGTAACTATTTAACAACACATAAAAGTAACTATTTAACAACACAAAAGTAACTATTTAACAACACAAAAGTAACTATTTAACAACACATAAAAGTAACTATTTAACAACACATAAAAGTAACTATTTAACAACACATAAAAGTAACTATTTAACAACACATAAAAGTAACTATTTAACAACACATAAAAGTAACTATTTAACAACACATAAAAGTAACTATTTAACAACACATAAAAGTAACTATTTAACAACACATAAAAGTAACTATTTAACAACACATAAAAGTAACTATTTAACAACACATAAAAGTAACTATTTAACAACACACAAAAGTAACTATTTAACAACACATAAAAGTAACTATTTAACAACACATAAAAGTAACTATTTAACAACACATAAAAGTAACTATTTAACAACACATAAAAGTAACTATTTAACAACACATAAAAGTAACTATTTAACAACACATAAAAGTAACTATTTAACAACACACAAAACTAACTATTTAACAACACATAAAAGTAACTATTTAACAACACACAAAAGTAACTATTTAACAACACATAAAGTAACTATTTAACAACACATAAAAGTAACTATTTAACAACACATAAAAGTAACTATTTAACAACACATAAAAGTAACTATTTAACAACACATATATGTAACTATTTAACAACACATAAAAGTAACTATTTAACAACACATAAAAGTAACTATTTAACAACACACAAAAGTAACTATTTAACAACACATAAAAGTAACTATTTAACAACACATAAAAGTAACTATTTAACAACACATAAAAGTAACTATTTAACAACACATAAAAGTAACTATTTAACAACACATAAAAGTAACTATTTAACAACACATAAAAGTAACTATTTAACAACACACAAAAGTAACTATTTAACAACACATAAAAGTAACTATTTAACAACACATAAAAGTAACTATTTAACAACACATAAAAGTAACTATTTAACAACACATAAAAGTAACTATTTAACAACACATAAAAGTAACTATTTAACAACACATAAAAGTAACTATTTAACAACACATAAAAGTAACTATTTAACAACACATAAAAGTAACTATTTAACAACACATAAAAGTAACTATTTAACAACACACAAAAGTAACTATTTAACAACACACAAAAGTAACTAGTGAGCAACACACAAAAGTAACTAGTGTGCACCACCCAAAGTAACTAGTGAGCAACACACAAAAGTAACTAGTGTGCACCACCCAAAAGTAACTAGTGAGCAACACACAAAAATAACTAGTGAGCAACACACAAAAGTAACTAGTGAGCAACACACAAAAATAACTAGTGAGCAACACACAAAAGTAACTAGTGAGCAACACACAAAATAACTAGTGAGCAACACACAAAAGTAACTAGTGAGCAACACACAAAAATAACTAGTGAGCAACACACAAAAGTAACTAGTGAGCAACACACAAAAATAACTAGTGAGCAACACACAAAAGTAACTAGTGAGCAACACACAAAAGTAACTAGTGAGCAACACACAAAAATAACTAGTGAGCAACACACAAAATAACTAGTAAGCAACACACAAAAGTAACTAGTGAGCAACACACAAAAGTAACTAGTGAGCAACACACAAAGTAACTAGTAAGCAACACATAAAAGTAACTAGTGTGCAACACATAAAAGTAACTAGTGTGCACCACCCAAAGTAACTACCGAGCAACACCCAAAAGTAACTACCATGCAACACCCAAAAGTAACTACCATGCAACACCCAAAAGTAACTACCGAGCAACACCCAAAAGTAACTACCATGCAACACCCAAAAGTAACTACCATGCAACACCCAAAGTAACTACCGAGCAACACCCAAAAGTAACTACCATGCAACACCCAAAAGTAACTACCGAGCAACACCCAAAAGTAACTACCATGCAACACCCAAAAGTAACTACCGAGCAACACCCAAAAGTAACTACCATGCAACACCCAAAAGTAACTACCATGCAACACCCAAAAGTAACTACCGAGCAACACCCAAAAGTAACTACCATGCAACACCCAAAAGTAACTACCGAGCAACACCCAAAAGTAACTACCATGCAACACCCAAAAGTAACAGAGCGACGCGTAAACAAACATTAATTAGTGAATCACATTCGACTCATAATTTCTTTCATTCCATTATTAACGCCACGGTAAACAAACAAAATACAATGACAATATTTACACAGCTAATGAGCGCTGAATATGATGGATAATGTTACATGACCTCTGAAGATGCTGGCGAGTGTCGTAGCCCAACACTCAGTACCTCTGAAGATGCTGGCGAGTGTCGTAGCCCAACACTCAGTACCTCTGAAGATGCTGGCGAGTGTCGTAGCCCAACACTCAGTACTTCTGAAGATGCTGGCGAGTGTCGTAGCCCAACACTCAGTACCTCTCAAGATGCTGGCGAGTGTCGTAGCTCAACACTCAGTACCTCTGAAGATGCTGGCGAGTGTCGTAGCCCAACACTCAGTACCTCTGAAGATGCTGGCGAGTGTCGTAGCCCAACACTCAGTACCTCTGAAGATGCTGGCGAGTGTCGTAGCCCAACACTCAGTACCTCTGAAGATGCTGGCGAGTGTCGTAGCCCAACACTCAGTACCTCTGAAGATGCTGGCGAGTGTCGTAGCCTAACACTCAGTACCTCTGAAGATGCTGGCGAGTGTCGTAGCCCAACACTCAGTACCTCTGGAGATGCTGTACAGATTCATCTCACAAGATGTGCAGGATGTTCAGTAATACATTAAATCATTTTCAACTTTTTCCTAGTTCATTTATACGTTTTGTTCTTCTTGAACAAAATGTTCAAGAAGAACATTTGTTATATGAATAGGCTATTGTGAGTCATAATGCAGATATTGAAACATTAATATATTATTGACCTTGAATTATTTTGGTATAATTATATATATTACGAATCGTTTTTACTAATCCGCGCGCTGGCAACCCTCTGTATGATATTAAAATATACCTCAGGGAATGTTTAACCAACAGAAATATACCTCGGGGAATGTTTAACCAACAGAAATATACCTCAGGGAATGTTTAACCAACAGAAATATATCTCAGGGAATGTTTAACCAACAGAAATATACCTCAGGGAATGTTTAACCAACAGAAATATACCTCGGGGAATGTTTAACCAACAGAAATATACCTCAGGGAATGTTTAACCATCAGAAATATACCTCAGGGAATGTTTAACCAACAGAAATATACCTCGGGGAATGTTTAACCAACAGAAATATACCTCAGGGAATGTTTAACCAACAGAAATATACCTCAGAGAATGTTTAACCAACAGAAATATATCTCAGGGAATGTTTAACCAACAGAAATATACCTCAGGGAATGTTTAACCAACAGAAATATATCTCAGGGAATGTTTAACCAACAGAAATATACCTCAGGGAATGTTTAACCAACAGAAATATATCTCAGGGAATGTTTAACCTTCAGAACTATACCTCAGGGTATGTTTAACTATCAGAAATATACCTCGGGGAATGTTTAACTATCAGAAATATACCTCGGGGAATGTTTAACCAACAGAAATATACCTCGGGGAATGTTTAACCATCAGAAATATACCTCAGGGAATGTTTAACCAACAGAAATATACCTCAGGGAATGTTTAATCATCAGAAATATACCTCAGGGAATGTTTAACCAACAGAAATATACCTCAGGGAATGTTTAACCATCAGAAATATACCTCAGGGAATGTTTAACCAACAGAAATATCCTCAGGGAATGTTTAACCACCAGAAATATACCTCGGGGAATGTTTAACCATTAGAAATATACCTCAGGGAATGTTTAACCAACAGAAATATACCTCAGGGAATGTTTAACCAACAGAAATATACCTCAGGGAATGTTTAACTAACAGAAATATACCTCAGGGAATGTTTAACCAACAGAAATATACCTCAGGGAATGTTTAACCATCAGAAATATACCTCAGGGAATGTTTAACCATCAGAAATATACCTCAGGGAATGTTTAACTAACAGAAATATACCTCAGGGAATGTTTAACCAACAGAAATATACCTCAGGGAATGTTTAACCATCAGAAATATACCTCAGGGAATGTTTAACCAACAGAAATATACCTCAGGGAATGTTTAACCAACAGAAATATACCTCAGGGAATGTTTAACCATCAGAAATATACCTCAGGGAATGTTTAACCAACAGAAATATACCTCAGGGAATGTTTAACCATCAGAAATATACCTCAGGGAATGTTTAATCATCAGAAATATACCTCAGGGAATGTTTAACCAACAGAAATATCCTCAGGGAATGTTTAACCACCAGAAATATACCTCGGGGAATGTTTAACCATTAGAAATATACCTCAGGGAATGTTTAACCAACAGAAATATACCTCAGAGAATGTTTAACCATCAGAAATATACCTCGGGGGAATGTTTAACCAACAGAAATATACCTCAGGGAATGTTTAACCATCAGAAATATACCTCGGGGGAATGTTTAACCAACAGAAATATACCTCGGGGGAATGTTTAACCAACAGGCAGGACAAAATATGCTTCGGAAATGTTTAGCATTTGGAAAAGACTTGAGTTTTAAATGTTTAAAAATGTTGCCAACGCTGCAGGCAAAAAGTTGGAGTCAACACCAGAGACAAACACGACACGTTGGACCTGGCGACACTGGCACCTCCTCCCTCGTCACACATCATACATATTGTCCTCCATGTATCTTTCCCTGTGTCCTTCCCTGTGTCCCTCCCTGTGTCCTTCCCTGTGTCCTATACTCCCTGTGTCCTTCCCTGTGTCCTTCCCTGTGTCCTATACTCCCTGTGTCCTTCCCTGTGTCCTTCCCTGTGTCCTATACTCCCTGTGTCCTTCCCTGTGTCCTTCCCTGTGTCCTATACTCCCTGTGTCCTTCCCTGTGTCCTATACTCCCTGTGTCCTTCCCTGTGTTCTTCCCTGTGTCCCTCCCTCCCTGTGTCCTTCCCTGTGTCCCTCCCTGTGTCCTTCCCTGTGTCCTATCCTCCCTGTGTCCTTCCCTGTGTCCTTCCCTGTGTCCCTCCCTGTGTCCTTCCCTGTGTCCTTCCCTGTGTCCTATCCTCCCTGTGTCCTTCCCTGTGTCCTTCCCTGTGTCCCTCCCTGTGTCCTTCCCTGTGTCCTATCCTCCCTGTGTCCTTCCCTGTGTCCTTCCCTGTGTCCTATACTCCCTGTGTCCTTCCCTCCCTGTGTCCTTCCCTGTGTCCCTCCCTCCCTGTGTCCTTCCCTGTGTCCTTCCCTGTGTCCCTCCCTGTGTCCTTCCCTGTGTCCTTCCCTGTGTCCTTCCCTGTGTCCCTCCCTCCCTGTGTCCCTCCCTGTGTCCCTCCCTCCCTGTGTCCTTCCCTGTGTCCCTCCCTGTGTCCTTCCCTGTGTCCCTCCCTCCCTGTGTCCCTCCCTCCCTGTGTCCCTCCCTCCCTGTGTCCTTCCCTGTGTCCCTCCCTGTGTCCTTCCCTGTGTCCCTCCCTCCCTGTGTCCTTCCCTGTGTCCTTCCCTGTGTCCTAAACTCCCTGTGTACTCACCTAATTGTACTCACCTAATTGTGCTTGCGGGGGTTGAGCTTTGGCTCTTTGGTCCCGCCTCTCACTGTCAATCAACAGGTGTACAGGTTCCTGAGCCTACTGGGCTCTATCATATCTACACTTGAAACTGTGTATGGAGTCAGCCTCCACCACATCACTGCCTAATGCATTCCATCCGTTAACTACTCTGACACTGAAGAAATTCTTTCTAACGTCTCTGTGGCTCATCTGGGTACTAAGTTTCCACCTGTGTCCCCTTGTTCGTGTCCCACCCGTGCTGAAGAGTTTGTCTTTGTCCAACCTGTCAATTCCCCTGAGAATTTTGTAGGTGGTTATCATGTCTCCCCTTACTCTTCTGTTTTCCAGGGATGTGAGGTTCAGTTCCTTTAGCCTTTCCTCGTAGCTCAATCCTCTCAGTTCCGGGACGAGCCTGGTGGCATACCGCTGAATCTTCTCTAAGTTTGTCTTGTGTTTAACTAGGTATGGACTCCAGGCTGGAGCTGCATACTCCAGGATTGGTCTTACATAAGTGGTATACAGGGTTCTGAAAGATTCCTTACACAAATTTCTAAAGGCAGTTCTTATGTTGGCCAGTCTAGCATATGCCGCTGATGATATTCTTTTGATGTGGGCCTCTGGGGACAGGTTCGGTGTGATATCAACCCCCAGATCTTTCTCTCTATTTGACTCTTGCAGGATTTCCCCTCCCAAATGATACCTTGTGTTCAGCCTCCTGCTCCCTTCTCCTAATTTCATCACCTTACACTTTCCCGAGTTGAACTTTAGCAACCATTTTCTAGATCATTCCTCCAGTTTATCCAGGTCATCCTGTAGTCTCTGTCTATCTTCATCCGTCTTGATTCTTCTCATAATTTTTGCATCATCAGCAAACATTGAGAGGAATGAGTCTATACCCTCCGGAAGATCGTTCACATATATTAGAAACAGTGTCCTATCCTCCCTGTGTCCTTCCCTGTGTCCTATCCTCCCTGTGTCCTTCCCTGTGTCCTATCCTCCCTGTGTCCTTCCCTGTGTCCTATCCTCCCTGTGTCCTTCCCTGTGTCCTTCCCTGTGTCCTTCCTTGTGTTCTTCCCTGTGTCCTACCTGTGTCCTTCCCTGTGTCCTTCCCTGTGTCCTATCCTCCTGTGTCCTTCCCTGTGTCCTTCCCTGTGTCCTTCCCTGTGTTCTTCCCTGTGTCCTACCCTGTGTCCTTCCCTGTGTCCTTCCCTGTGTCCTTCTCTGTGTCCTTCCCTGTGTCCTTCCTCCCTGTGTCCTTCCTGTGTCCTTCCCTGTGTCCTTCCCTGTGTCCTATCCTCCCTGTGTCCTTCCCTGTGTCCTTCCCTGTGTCCTTCTCTGTGTCCTTCCCTGTGTCCTATCCTCCCTGTGTCCCTCCCTGTGTCCTCTCTGTGTCCTTCCCTGTGTCCTTCCCTGTGTCCTTCTCTGTGTCCTTCCCTGCCCTATCCTCCTGTGTCCTTCCCTGTGTCCTATCCTCCCTGTGTCCTTCCCTGTCCTTCCCTGTGTCCTTCTCTGTGTCCTTCCCTGCATCCTATCCTCCCTGTGTCCTTTCCTGTTCCTATCCTCCCTGTGTCCTTCCCTGTGTCCTATCCCTCCTGTGTCCTTCCCTGTGTTCTTCCTGTGTCCTACCTGTGTCCTTCCCTGTGTCCTTCCCTGTGTCCTTCTCTGTGTCCTTCCCTGCATCCTATCCTCCGTGTCCTTCCCTGTGTCCTATCCTCCCTGTGTCCTTCCCTGTGTCCTATCCTCCCTGTGTCCTTCCTGTTCCTTCCCTCCCTGTGTCCTTCCCTGTGTCCTTCCCTGTGTCCTTCTCTGTGTCCTTCTCTGTGTCCTATCCTCCCTGTGTCCCTCCCTGTGTCCTTCCCTGTGTCCTTCCCTGTGTCCTTCCTGTTGTCCTTCCCTGCATCCTATCCTCCCTGTGTCCTAAACTCCCTGTGTCCTAAACTCCCTGTGTCCTAAACTCCCCGTGTCCTAAACTCCCTGTGTCCTAAACTCCCGGTGTCCTAAACTCCCCGTGTCCTAAACTCCCCGTGTCCTAACTCCCCGTGTCCTAAACTCCCCGTGTCCTAAACTCCCTGTGTCCTAAACTCCCCGTGTCCTAAACTCCCTGTGTCCTAAACTCCCAGTGTCCTAAACTCCCCGTGTCCTAAACTCCCGTGTCCTAAACTCCCTGTGTCCTAAACTCCCCGTGTCCTAAACTCCCTGTGTTCTAAACTCCCCGTGTCTAAACTCCCTGTGTCCTAAACTCCCCGTGTCCTAAACTCCCCGTGTCCTAAACCCCCGTGTCCTAAACTCCCCGTGTCCTAAACTCCCCGTGTCTTAAACTCCCTGTGTCCTAAACTCCCAGTGTCGTAAACTCCCCGTGTCCTAACTCCCCGTGTCCTAAACTCCCCGTGTCCTAAACTCCCTGTGTCCTAAACTCCCCGTGTCTTAAACTCCCCGTGTCCTAAGCTCCCCGTGTCCTAAACTCCCGTGTCCTAAATTCCCTGTGTTCTAAACTCCCCGTGTCCTAAACTCCCTGTGTCCTAAATTCCCTGTGTTCTAAACTCCCTGTGTCCTAAACTCCCTGTGTCCTAAACTCCCCGTGTCCTAAACTCCCCGTGTCCTAAACTCCCCGTGTCCTAAACTCCCCGTGTCCTAAACTCCCCGTGTTCTAAACTCCCCGTGTCCTAAACTCCCTGTGTTCTAAACTCCCTGTGTCCTAAACTCCCTGTGTCCTAAACTCCCTGTGTCCTAACTCCCCGTGTCCTAAACTCCCTGTGTCCTAAACTCCCCGTGTCCTAAACTCCCAGTGTCCTAAACTCCCCGTCCTAAACTCCCTGTGTCCTAAACTCCCTGTGTCCTAAAACCCCCGTGTCCTAAACTCCCCGTGTTCTAAACTCCCTGTGTCCTAAACTCCCTGTGTCCTAAACTCCCCGTGTCCTAAACTCCCCGTGTTCTAAACTCCCCGTGTCCTAAACTCCCGGTGTTCTAAACTCCCTGTGTCCTAACTCCCTGTGTCCTAAACTCCCTGTGTCCTAAACTCCCTGTGTCCTAAACTCCCTGTGTCCTAAACTCCCCGTGTCCTAAACTCCCAGTGTCCTAAACTCCCCGTGTCCTAAACTCCCCGTGTCCTAAGCTCCCCGTGTCCTAAACTCCCCGTGTCCTAAATTCCCTGTGTTCTAAACTCCCCGTGTCCTAAACTCCCTGTGTCCTAAATTCCCTGTGTTCTAAACTCCCTGTGTCCTAAACTCCCTGTGTCCTAAACTCCCCGTGTCCTAAACTCCCCGTGTCCTAAACTCCCCGTGTCCTAAACTCCCCGTGTCCTAAACTCCCCGTGTTCTAAACTCCCCGTGTCCTAAACTCCCTGTGTTCTAAACTCCCTGTGTCCTAAACTCCCTGTGTCCTAAACTCCCTGTGTCTAAACTCCCCGTGTCCTAAACTCCCTGTGTCCTAAACTCCCCGTGTCCTAAACTCCCAGTGTCCTAAACTCCCCGTGTCCTAAACTCCCTGTGTCCTAAACTCCCTGTGTCCTAAACTCCCCGTGTCCTAAACTCCCCGTGTTCTAAACTCCCTGTGTCCTAAACTCCCTGTGTCCTAAATCTCCCGTGTCCTAAACTCCCCGTGTTCTAAACTACCCCGTGTCCTAAACTCCCTGTGTTCTAAACTCCCTGTGTCCTAAACTCCCTGTGTCCTAAACTCCCTGTGTCCTAAACTCCCTGTGTCCTAAACTCCCTGTGTCCTAAACTCCCCGTGTCCTAAACTCCCAGTGTCCTAAACTCCCCGTGTCCTAAACTCCCTGTGTCCTAAACTCCCCGTGTCCTAAACTCCCTGTGTTCTAAATTCCCTGTGTTCTAAACTCCCGTGTCCTAAACTCCCTGTGTCCTAATTCCCTGTGTCCTAAACTCCCCGTGTCCTAAACTTCCCGTGTCCTAAACTCCCTGTGTCCTAAACTCCCCGTGTCCTAAGCTCCCCGTGTCCTAAACTCCCCGTGTCCTAAATTCCTGTGTTCTAAACTCCCCGTGTCCTAAACTCCCCGTGTCCTAAACTCCCTGTGTCCTAACTCCCTGTGTCCTAAACTCCCCGTGTCCTAAACTCCCTGTGTTCTAAATTCCCTGTGTTCTAACCCCCGTGTCCTAAACTCCCTGTGTCCTAAATTCCCTGTGTCCTAAACTCCCCGTGTCCTAAACTTCCCGTCCTAAACTCCCTGTGTCCTAACTCCCCGTGTCCTAAGCTCCCCGTGTCCTAAACTCCCCGTGTCCTAAATTCCCTGTGTTCTAAACTCCCGTGTCCTAAACCCCTGTGTCCTAAATTCCCTGTGTTCTAAACTCCCTGTGTCCTAAACTCCCTGTGTCCTAAACTCCCTGTGTCCTAAACTCCCCGTGTCCTAAACTCCCGAGTCCTAAACTCCCTGTGTTCTAAACTCCCGTGTCCTAAACTCCCCGTGTCCTAAACTCCCGTGTCCTAAACTCCCCGTGTCCTAAACTCCCTGGTTCTAAACCCCCGTGTCCTAAACTCCCTGTGTTCTAAACTCCCCGTGTCCTAAACTCCCTGTGTCCTAACTCCCTGTGTCCTAAACTCCCTGTGTCCTAAACTCCCCGTGTCCTAAACTCCAGTGTCCTAAACTCCCCGTGTCCTAAACTCCCTGTGTCCTAAACTCCCTGTGTCCTAACTCCCCGTGTCCTAAACTCCCTGTGTTCTAAACTCCCTGTGTCCTAAACTCCCTGTGTCCTAAACTCCCCGTGTCCTAAACTCCCTGTGTCCTAAACTCCCCGTGTTCTAAACTCCCTGTGTCCTAAACTCCCTGTGTCCTAAACTCCCTGTGTCCTAAACTCCCTGTGTCCTAACTCCCCGTGTCCTAAACTCCCTTGTCCTAAACTCCCCGTGTTCTAAACTCCCTGTGTCCTAAACTCCCTGTGTCCTAAACCCCCGTGTCCTAAACTCCCTGTGTCCTAAACTCCCCGTGTCCTAAACTTCCCGTGTCCTAAACTCCCTGTGTCCTAAACTCCCCGTGTCCTAAACTCCCTGTGTCCTAAACTCCCTGTGTCCTAAACTCCCCGTGTCCTAAACTCCCCGTGTCCTAAACTCCCAGTGTCCTAAACTCTCTGTGTTCTAAACTCCCCGTGTCCTAAACTCTGTGTCCTGAACTCCCCGTGTCCTAAACTCCCTGTGTCCTAAACTCCCCGTGTCCTAAACTCCCTGTGTCCTAAACTCCCTGTGTCCTAAACTCCCTGGTCCTAAACTCCCTGTGTCCTAAACTCCCCGTGTCCTAAACTCCCTGTGTCCTAAACTCCC
>WNGS01165109.1:20442-30759 GCA_020271785.1 Procambarus virginalis | reverse complement strand
TTATGAGGACAGGTTGTTTATGAGGACGGGTTGTTATGAGGACGGGTTGTTTATAAGGACGGGTTGTTTATGAGACGGGTTGTTTATGAGGACGGGTTGTGTTGATGAGACGGGTTGTTTATGAGGACTGGTTGTTTATAAGGACGGGTTGTTATGAGGACGGGTTGTTTATAAAGACGGGTTGTTTATGAGGACGGGTTGTTTATGAGGACAGGTTGTTTATGAGACCGGTTGTTTATGAGTACAGGTTGTTG
This sequence comes from Procambarus virginalis, assembly GCA_020271785.1. Classification (NCBI taxonomy): domain Eukaryota; kingdom Metazoa; phylum Arthropoda; class Malacostraca; order Decapoda; family Cambaridae; genus Procambarus; species Procambarus virginalis. The sequence continues at coordinate 30,505 of WNGS01165109.1, read as the reverse complement.
ATGAGGACAGGTTGTTTATGAGGACAGGTTGTTTATGAGACCGGTTGTTTATGAGGACAGGTTGTTTATGAGGACGGGTTGTTTATGAGGACGGGTTGTTTATAAGGACGGGTTGTTTATGAGGACGGGTTGTTTATGAAGACGGGTTGTTTATGAGGACGGGTTGTTTATGAAGACGAGTTGTTTATGAGGACGGTTGTTTATAAGGACGGGTTGTTTATGAGGACGGGTTGTTTATGAGGACGGGTTGTTTATGAGGACGGGTTGTTTATGAAGACGGGTTGTTTATGAGGACGGGTTGTTTATGAAGACGGGTTGTTTATGAGGACGGGTTGTTTATGAAGACGGGTTGTTTGAGGACTGGTTGTTTATGAGGACGGGTTGTTTATGAGGACTGGTTGTTTATAAGGACGGGTTGTTTATGAGGACGGGTTGTTTATGAGGACGGGTTGTTGATGAAGACGGGTTGTTTATGAGGACTGGTTGTTTATAAGGACGGGTTGTTTATGAGGATGGGTTGTTTATGAGGACGGGTTGTTTATGAAGACGGGTTGTTTATGAGGACGGGTTGTTGATGAAGACGGGTTGTTTATGAGGACGGGTTGTTTATAAGGATGGGTTGTTTATGAGGATGGGTTGTTTGTGAGGACGGGTTGTTTGTGAGGACGGATTGTTGATGAAGACGGGTTGTTTGTGATTACGGGTTGTTGATGAAGACGGGTTGTTTGTGAATACGGGTTGTTGATGAAGACGGGTTGTTTATGAGGACGGGTTGTTTATGAGGACGGATTGTTGATGAAGACGGGTTGTTTGTGAATACGGGTTGTTGATGAAGACGGGTTGTTTGTGAATACGGGTTGTTGATGAAGACGGGTTGTTTATGAGGACGGGTTGTTCATGAGGACGGGTTGTTTTTGAGGACGGGTTGTTTATGAGGACGTTGTTTATGAGGATGGGTTGTTTATGAGGACGGATTGTTTATGAGGACGGGTTGTTTATGAGGACGTTGTTTATGAGGATGGGTTGTTTATGAGGATGGGTTGTTTATGACGACGGGTTGTTTATGAGGACGGGTTGTTTATGAGGACGGGCTGCGGTAACCGACAATGTCAAGTCTTCTGAGGTATTCAAATGAGGCGCCATTTTCAAGATAGCTATCAATGCATATGATAAAAATTCCGAACGTAACATTTCTGTTCTAATTTGGAGGCATGGGCATAACCATTTTCAAACCACATCAAACAAAAATATTATGTAAAGTTGTTTGCCAAATTTTGATTGAAAAATGATTTGTGTGGCAATAAATTACACGATGTCGGAAGAGGATTTTTAATTAAATAACGTCACGAAGTTAATGTGGGAATTTTGGGGAAATCTCAAGTTGTTTTCTTGGTCCAAGATAAATGGAATAACGTCTAGTCACCTAGATTGTTTACCTCTACTTCCTTCTCTCTGTATTGTAGGAGTCGTCTTAACTTCCGCTTATTCAGGAAAAAGAGAGTTGTTGAGCTCTTGTTAAGATACGTTGATTAAGGCTCGTGATTTATCCGAGTTTCCCCAACCTCCCAGTTCACCTGACTGAGCTATAAAATAATAACCAAGGAATAGGAGATAAATATATTCGATTTACATATCACCAGTTTAATTCTAACATCCAACTAAAACAATACAACATACACATCTTACAGATATACATATATATATATACTCAACTAGTCATAAGCGTCTAATGACTCATAAGCGGTAATGTCCAGTAATTAAGTTCTAAATGATAACTATAGATGAGGCAATTATCCACTAATCATTCTACACAATGATTCAGTTTACACAATTTAGAGAATTATTAATGTTTTCCAAAAGGTAAATACACCTTGTATAAAATTTCTTATCTTAATGAGCTGAGCTGAGAAGTTAAGTCATATATACAAACCCAGCCCTGGCTACTGTCCGCACTCGACTGGCGAGAACTGTGAGCCCTGCTTGTTGGGGACCAAACTACTACCAACATTACTGGTGGAAACAGTCTGGACATCCTCACTTCCTTGCCGCACAACACTGTAAGTGTAACTCTCTGGTAAATAATACATAGTATTTTCTAAATTCATGATGTAAGCCATAAACTACTTATACATAGATGTACATTAATTGAAGAATATATATTTATCAAGGTTGCCAGCAATTCTAATTTCTATATTTATGTGGAATATACATTCTATCAGAATTTTACTCCTCTGTAGAGATCAGAAATGAAGTGCAATCTTAACTGATAAGCACAAGTTACTAACACACAGAATAAAGATACAATTGAATTCTAGAATAGTGAGATAACCACATATGGAAGACATGTGATTTGATATACCAATCTACCACACAAAAGTGCTCCTGCAGCAAACATTTAATACTACAGGAAATTACTTGTAAATGCCAGATACACTGATAAAAATCTCGGTAATGACATAGAAATGGTTACAATGGTATGGAACATTAATACATAAAATATATTTCACTGGTTACAGTCGTAGTCGCCAGAGGTGGCAGGCATGTGCTTAGCGCAACTCTGCTCTGTTCGCCACACACACATACTTACCTAATCAGTATGCAAACTGAATGCATTAGGCAGTGATATGGTGGAGGCTGACTTCATATACAGTTTCAAATGTAGATATGATAAAGCCCAAATAGGCTTAGGCACCTGTGTACGGTTGATTGCCAGTTGGGAGGCGAGATCAAAGAGCCGGAGCTCAACAGCCCGCAAACACAACTAGGCGAGTTGAGCACCATAGCATTTCACCCAACACAAACGAACACGCACGCTCTCCACTCTATATATACCGGTAATACTGACTTTATATGAATACACATTGAATTTATATTCAAGAATATAAATTCAATACAATAGAACTCAATAATACTAAAGAAATCATATTTAGCAATAAGAACGATAATTAAAGTCTACGTTTAGGAAATACAAGTTATGGCTCAGTTATGGATCATATACAATAACTAGGACTCAACACATCTGTAGCCAGAGCTGTAGAACAAAGGGATATAAACAACGAGCTGTTGTGGTGGGTCTTGGTACCCTCCAGATATTGTGGTGGGTCTTGGTACCCTCCAGATATTGTGGTGGGTCTTGGTACCCTCCAGATATTGTGGTGGGTCTTGGTACCCTCCAGATATTGTGGTGGGTCTTGGTACCCTCCAGATATTGTGGTGGGTCTTGGTACCCTCCAGATATTGTGGTGGGTCTTGGTACCCTCCAGATATTGTGGTGGGTCTTGGTACCCTCCAGATATTGTGGTGGGTCTTGGTACCCTCCAGATATTGTGGTGGGTCTTGGTACCCTCCAGATATTGTGGTGGGTCTTGGTACCCTCCAGATATTGTGGTGGGTCTTGGTACCCTCCAGATATTGTGGTGGGTCTTGGTACCCTCCAGATATTGTGGTGGGTCTTGGTACCCTCCAGATATTGTGGTGGGTCTTGGTACCCTCCAGATATTGAGGTGGGTCTTGTTACCCTCCAGATATTGTGTTGGGTCTTGGTACCCTCCAGATATTGTGTTGGGTCTTGGTACCCTCCAGATATTGTGGTGGGTCTTGGTACCCTCCAGATATTGTGGTGGGTCTTGGTACCCTCCAGATATTGTGGTGGGTCTTGGTACCCTCCAGATATTGTGGTGGGTCTTGGTACCCTCCAGATATTGTGGTGGGTCTTGGTACCCTCCAGATATTGTGGTGGGTCTTGGTACCCTCCAGATATTGTGGTGGGTCTTGGTACCCTCCAGATATTGTGGTGGGTCTTGGTAACCCTCCAGATATTGTGGTGGGTCTTGGTACCCTCCAGATATTGTGGTGGGTCTTAGTAACCCTCCAGATATTGTGGTGGGTCTTGGTACCCTCCAGATATTGTGGTGGGTCTTGGTACCCTCCAGATATTGTGTTGGGTCTTGGTACCCTCCAGATATTGTGGTGGGTCTTAGTAACCCTCCAGATATTGTGTTGGGTCTTGGTACCCTCCAGATATTGTGGTGGGTCTTGGTACCCTCCAGATATTGTGGTGGGTATTGGTACCCTCCAGATATTGTGGTGGGTCTTGGTACCCTCCAGATATTGTGGTGGGTCTTGGTACCCTCCAGATATTGTGGTGGGTCTTGGTACCCTCCAGATATTGTGGTGGGTCTTGGTACCCTCCAGATATTGTGGTGGGTCTTGGTACCCTCCAGATATTGTGGTGGGTCTTGGAACCCTCCAGATATTGTGGTGGGTCTTGGTACCCTCCAGATATTGTGGTGGGTCTTGGTACCCTCCAGATATTGTGGTGGGTCTTGGTACCCTCCAGATATTGTGGTGGGTCTTGGTACCCTCCAGATATTGTGGTGGGTCTTGGTACCCTCCAGATATTGTGGTGGGTCTTGGTACCCTCCAGATATTGTGGTGGGTCTTGGTACCCTCCAGATATTGTGGTGGGTCTTGGTAACCCTCCAGATATTGTGGTGGGTCTTGGTACCCTCCAGATATTGTGGTGGGTATTAGTAACCCTCCAGATATTGTGGTGGGTCTTGGTACCCTCCAGATATTGTGGTGGGTCTTGGTACCCTCCAGATATTGTGTTGGGTCTTGGTACCCTCCAGATATTGTGGTGGGTCTTAGTAACCCTCCAGATATTGTGTTGGGTCTTGGTACCCTCCAGATATTGTGGTGGGTCTTGGTACCCTCCAGATATTGTGGTGGGTATTGGTACCCTCCAGATATTGTGGTGGGTCTTGGTACCCTCCAGATATTGTGGTGGGTCTTGGTACCCTCCAGATATTGTGGTGGGTCTTGGTACCCTCCAGATATTGTGGTGGGTCTTAGTAACCCTCCAGATATTGTGGTGGGTCTTGGTACCCTCCAGATATTGTGGTGGGTCTTGGTACCCTCCAGATATTGTGTTGGGTCTTGGTACCCTCCAGATATTGTGGTGGGTCTTAGTAACCCTCCAGATATTGTGTTGGGTCTTGGTACCCTCCAGATATTGTGGTGGGTCTTGGTACCCTCCAGATATTGTGTTGGGTCTTGGTACCCTCCAGATATTGTGGTGGGTCTTAGTAACCCTCCAGATATTGTGTTGGGTCTTGGTACCCTCCAGATATTGTGGTGGGTCTTGGTACCCTCCAGATATTGTGGTGGGTATTGGTACCCTCCAGATATTGTGGTGGGTCTTGGTACCCTCCAGATAATGTGGTGGGTCTTGGTACCCTCCAGATATTGTGGTGGGTCTTGGTACCCTCCAGATATTGTGGTGGGTCTTGGTACCCTCCAGATATTGTGGTGGGTCTTGGTACCCTCCAGATATTGTGGTGGGTCTTGGAACCCTCCAGATATTGTGGTGGGTCTTGGTACCCTCCAGATATTGTGGTGGGTCTTGGTACCCTCCAGATATTGTGTTGGGTCTTGGTAACCCTCTAGATATTGTGTTGGGTCTTGGTACCCTCCAGAAATTGTGGTGGGTCTTAGTAACCCTCCAGATATTGTGGTGGGTCTTGGTACCCTCCAGATATTGTGGTGGGACTTGGTACCCTCCAGATATTGCGTTGGGTCTTGGTACCCTCCAGATATTGTGGTGGGTCTTAGTAACCCTCCAGATATTGTGGTGGGTCTTGGTACCCTCCAGATATTGTGGTGGGTCTTGGTACCCTCCAGATATTGTGGTGGGTCTTGGTACCCTCCAGATATTGTGGTGGGTCTTGGTACCCTCCAGATATTGTGGTGGGTCTTGGTACCATCCAGATATTGTGTTGGGTCTTGGTACCATCCAGATATTGTGTTGGGTCTTGGTACCCTCCAGATATTGTGGTGGTTCTTGGTACCCTCCAGATATTATGGTGGGTCTTGGTACCCTCCAGATATTGTGGTGGGTCTTGGTAGCCTCCAGATATTGTGGTGGGTCTTGGTACCCTCTAGATATTGTGGTGGGTCTTGGTACCCTCTAGATATTGTGGTGGGTCTTGGTACCCTCCAGATATTGTGGTGGGTCTTGGTAACCCTCCAGATATTGTGGTGGGTCTTGGTAACCCTCCAGATATTGTGGTGGGTCTTGGTACCCTCCAGATATTGTGGTGGGTCTTGGTACCCTCCAGATATTGTGGTGGGTCTTGGTACCCCTCCAGATATTGTGGTGGGTCTTGGTACCCTCCAGATATTGTGTTGGGTCTTGGTAACCCTCCAGATATTGTGGTGGGTTTTGGTAACCTCCAGATATTGTGGTGGGTCTTGGTACCCTCCAGATATTGTGGTGGGTCTTGGTACCCTCCAGATATTGTGTTGGGTCTTGGTACCCTCCAGATATTGTGGTGGGTTTTGGTACCCTCCAGATATTGTGTTGGGTCTTGGTACCCTCCAGATATTGTGTTGGGTTTTGGTAACCCCTCCAGATATTGTGGTGGGTCTTGGTAACCCTCCAGATATTGATGTCTGGAGTTGTGAGTTGACCACATTGGGTCCCTTCCTGTGTTGTCATCATATTGAAACTCACACTGTGATAAGACTCCGGGTATAAGTGGTGCCTCAATGGCAGCAGCTGCCGCAGTAGAGCCTTCCACCCACAGCATACTATCACCAATACCACACTTTCACCCACAGCATACTATCACCAACACCACACTTTCACCCACAGCATACCATCACCAACACCACACTTTCACCCACATCATACTATCACCAACACCACACTTTCACCCACATCATACTGTCACCAACACCACACTTTCACCCACAGCATACTATCACCAACGCCACATTTTCACCCACAGCATACCTGTACCCATAGAACACCTGCATCTTCAGCATACCTGCACTCACATCATATCATCACCCACAACACACCTGCTTATCTATCTCAAGTCAGGTGTTGAAAGAAACACAGTAGAGGCCGGTGGTCCAGCGACAGGTGTGCAGCGTAAGGCGTCCAGCGTCAGGTGTCCAGGTCGTCCAACATGATCAAGCGAAGTCTTCTCATCATTGCCCTGACGGTGAGGAACAGTATGGGCCCCAGGACGCTCCCAGGGGCATTGTTGGGGACAATTAGTGATCCTTTCCTTGCGTCTCGCATTAGTTTGGCAATACAAATTGACGTTAACGACAAAACTGATCTCATCTTGAAATACATTTTAACCAGTACACAGTAGGGAGGGAAAGTTTTAGAGAGTTCGAGAATACAATAACTGAAAATGAGTAAGAGAAAAGACAGCAAGTGGGATGGGTATAGCAGTGAAGAAGTGTGTGAGAGGTGTGGCATGAGGGAATATGTGGAGTGGGTGTACTACACTACACTGAGGTGGTATGTACTACACAACACTGAGGTGTACTACACTATGTAGTACTACACTAGTTCACTTTATAGTTGGTCTCCTTCATGAGGCAAATGCAGTGTTTGCAGCCCTAACAGAAACCCACACAGAGGACTACTATGATGGTGAAATATGGATCTCAGAGTACAATCTTTTCAGATCTGATAGGAAACACAGGCTCCAGGGTGGGGTCAGCCTATACATCAAAGACACACTCATCTGTACTGAGCTGCTAAACACCTCAAATGATATGGTGGAAGTGCTGATAATCAAAATAGAGATTCTAAATGTAGTTATTGTCCTTGTATATAAGTCACCGGAGGCAAACCCTCAGCAACTTAAAGACCAACTAATGAAAGTAGAACACTGCTTGGAAAACCTCACAAATCCAGCTCCGAACATCATCCTGCTTGGGGACTTCAACCTACGGCACCTGAAATTACGACACCTGGTTGATGGGGTTCTGGGAGTTCTTCTACTCCCCAAGCCCGGCCCGAGGCCAGGCTTGACTTGTGAGAGTTTGGTCCACTAGGCTGTTGCTTGGAGCGGCCCGCAGGCCCACATACCCACCACAGCCCGGCTGGTCCGGAACTCCTTGGAGGAATAAATCTAGTTTCCTCTTGAAGATGTCCACGGTTGTTCCGGCAATATTTCTTATGCTTGCTGGGAGGACGTTGAACAACCGCGGACCTCTGATGTTTATACAGTGTTCTCTGATTGTGCCTATGGCACCCCTGCTCTTCACTGGCTCTATTCTGCATTTTCTTCCATATCGTTCACTCCAGTACGTTGTTATTTTACTGTGTAGATTTGGGACCTGGCCCTCCAGTATCTTCCAGGTGTATATTATTTGATATCTCTCTCGTCTTCTTTCTAGTGAGTACATTTGGAGAGCTTTGAGACGATCCAATAATCTAGGTGCTTTATCGCGTCTATGCGTGCCGTATATGTTCTCTGTATTCCCTCTATTTCAGCAATCTCTCCTGCTCTAAAGGGGAAGTGAGTACTGAACAGTACTCAAGACGGGACAGCACAAGTGACTTGAAGAGTACAAGCATTGTGATGGGATCCCTGGATTTGAAAGTTCTCGTAATCCATCCTATCATTTTTCTGGCTGTCGCAATATTTGCTTGGTTATGCTCCCTAAACGTTAGGTCGTCAGACATCATTATTCCCAAAATCTTTACATGTTGTTTTTCCTACTATGGGCACATTTGATTGTGTTTTGTACCCTGTATTATGTTTAAGGTCCTCATTTTTACCGTACCTGAGTACCTGGAATTTGTCACTGTTAAACATCATATTATTTTCTGATGCCCAGTCGAAAACTTTATTATATCAGCTTGAAGTTTTTCAATGTCTTCAGCCGAGGTAATTTTTACTGATTTTTGTGTCGTCTGCAAAGGATGATACGAAGCTGTGACTTGTATTTTTGTCTATATCTGATATGAGAATAAGGAAAAGCAGCGGTGCAAGGACTGTACCCTGAGGTACAGAGCTTTTAACTGCACTTGGACTAGATTTTATATGGTTGACCGTTACTCGCTGAGTCCTGTTTGACAGAAAACTGAGTATCCAGCGTCCTACTTTACCGGTTATTCCCATTGACTTCATTTTGTGTGCTATCACGCATGGTCACATTTATCGAAAGCCTTTGCGAAGTCCGTGTATATCACATCAGCATCTGTTTTTCTTCTAATGCCTCAGTGACTTTATCGTAGTGCTCAAGTAGCTGTGAGAGGCACGATCTTCCCGCTCGAAATCCATGTTGGCTGGGTTGTGAAGGTCATTGGTCTCCATGAAATTGGTGACCTGACTCCTAATCACTCTCTCAAATACTTTTATTATGTGCGATGTTAGTGCAACTGGTCTATAATTCTTTGCCAATGCTTTGCTCCCTCCCTTGTGTAGAGGGGCTATGTCTGCTACTTTAAGTGCATCTGGTATCTCCCCGTGTCCAAGCTCTTCCTCCACACTATACTGAGTGCCTGTGCTACCGGCACTTTGCATTTCTTTATAAATATTGAATTCCATGAGTCTGGACCTGGGGCCGAGTGCATGGGCATGTTTTCAATTTCTCTTTCAAAATTTAGTGCGCTCGTGTTGATATCAGTTATATTTACAGGGGTTTGGATATCCCGCATAAAGAAATTGTCTGGATCTTCTACTTTCATGTTGTTTATTGGAGTGCTAAACATGTCCTCATACTGCTTTTTTAGGATTTCACTAATTTCTTTGTCATCCTCCGTGTATGAACCTTCACTTGTACGAATAGGTCCAATACTGGCAGTGGTTTTTGCTTTTGATTTCGCATATGTGAAGAAGTATTTTGGATTTTTCTTTATTTCCTGAATTGCTTTCTGTTCTAACTGCCTTTCTTCAGTTCATATGAGTGTTTCAATTTCCGCCGATTTCTTCAATCTCCCTATTTAAATTATTCCTTCTTTGACGGGAAATTCGTGTCTGCATAAGCAGTTCCGTTATTCTTTTCCTGCGTTTATAGTGTCTCTGCGTTCTCTTTCTACGTTGGATCTCTTTCTGGCTTTCCTCAAAGGAACATGTTTCAGACAGACTTGATACGCTTCCGAAGTCAGTTTTCTATTCCTTCTGTAGGACTTTTATACTTAAAACAGTTTTCCCATGGAATGTTTTTAAGTTCCCTGTTTTTATCTCCAGTCTATCCTTTTTATTAAAATTGAATTTACTGAATAGCCCCTCTCGCTTTATCACCGTTT
>WNGS01165108.1:12669-62951 GCA_020271785.1 Procambarus virginalis | reverse complement strand
TACACTACACTGAGGTGGTATGTATTCACTACACTGAGGTGGTATGTATACACTACACTGAGGTATTATGTGCTTCACTACACTCGGTGGCATGGTACTTAACTACACTGATGTTGTATGTATTTTACTACACTGAGGGTTGTATGCGCTACACTACACTGAGGTAATATGTGCTACACTACACTAAGGTGGCATGTATTAACTACACTGAGGTTGTATGTACTGTACTACACTAAGGTGGTATGGGCATGTTAGTGGGAGACAAGAGACTCGTTGAACAATTGTCATATGGGTGTAATGGAGGGATCATATATGATAGAGAGAGACGAGTATTAGAAGAGAATATGAAAAAATAGTACATGAAAGAGTGGTTGTAGGGGTGACAGTATTTCCTAGAGTGAAGGTGAGTTTGGTTAGTGTGTGTGGAAAACTGCCTCGTGGGAATTATTTTTTATTTATTTACAATATTTATTTATATAGTAATTTATTTCTTACGTTAATTTATTTTCAATAGCAGACTGTACGTTGTTTAAAGAGGATTGTATGAGTTTATTCCTACAAATCGTTCCCTACACAAGCTGGAGGTTTTATATTATTTATATATTGTCTATCAATCGAAATAGATATTGATAGACATTCACTACAATGTGACTAGGTGTTAAGATTACAAATCATTAGTAACTTATGTAAGCAACATATGGAGTAACTGTGTCTCTCCCACGGTATCTGCATGTAGACGTTCCTGGCTTCTGATTGTATATGGTTAAGAGAGTACATAGTGCACAGTTATCGCATGTGGTAACTGTGTGAAGTCCTCAGCTGGGCTTCACGTGGTGCTTTTCATATGCCAAACAAGCTGAGTCATTTCCCCTCCCCCCTCTGTTCCTGCTCTAATGGGACCATCGGTCTACCTGCAGTAGGGGCCATTTGTCAGTGATACTTGGTTTGATCTATCCTAAAGGCTGTCTGCCCCTGTCAAGGGTTTTCGTGCCTTGTCACCCATAAATTTTTGTGAAAACCATTACGGAGACGTGCTTATCCCTGTCAGCACGATGGGTGACCTACATGACGATTCGGCTATGAACGATCGGTCTCCAGACTGTCCAATTTTGTGGCAGAATCTTTTGAGACTATAGAGCAAGGCAAGTCCATCTGAGCCGCATGCACCGAGTCCAATACCACCAGTAACTCGAAGAGCCCGTGAGTAGAGCGGGTAGGCCCAAAGTGAGATTGACCGATGAGGAGAAACGCCTCCTGCCATTGGAAAAGTAAGGCTGGAAGCCAGACCCCAGAGAGTCCGGGGAGGTATTAACCAAAGCCTGCAACAGCACTTTCCTTCGCGAACTCTGGAGTCCATTAAAAGTTAAGGCGAAGGATCGAGTACAAAGAATTAGTGGTGTAATGCAGAAATCGTACGGATAGGGAGAGCTCGGAGTCTTTGCTGTCTAACTCAGGCAGGGAGGATGACCAGCCTAGCCCATTAGGGAATGATAGACGGAGAGGCAATAGTAGGGTGGCGGTGGACGTTCCCGATGGCACTGAACCGAACATGCACCCCCCCCCCCTCCCTGAGAGGACCAACCAGGAAGCTTCTTGGAAAGAATCTATGGTGGAATTCCTTGCAGCTAATGCACCAAGGGGGCCAGGAAACTGGATGGGAGAAGAATTCCTTGATGAAGCAATCACTGACTTGGTCAGTGGTGACAGCCATAACGTGGATAGGATCCTTGAGCATCATGCTCAAGTTGTTACGTCTGCCAAAAGATCTGATATCCAAACACCGCGCCCTCGCCCTGCGCATAGACAGAGACCTCCACCGATAAATCACGCCAATCCAACCCAACCTCCGACCAGATGAAAGAGGGAGCGAAGAGCACGGTACATTCTGTGCCAGAGCCTGTACGAGAAGAATCGTTCCACAGCTGCTGAGCAAGTCCTCTCCGGAGACTGGAAAGTAACCCCCACTGAGATGGAGCCAGCTCGTCTCTTTACATTTTGGGAGACACTCTTCTCTAGACCCACATCACCGAACCGCCCAATTCATGACTGTGATCCAGTTAATCAGCAACTAGGGGACCCCATAACACCCGAGGAAATCCTTGTTGCTCTCAAGGCTAGTAGTACTTCACCTCCTGGCCCAGACAGTATTACTATACGTTTACTCAAGTCAACTTGAGATCAGGAGTGAGGCCACTCCAGGCCAGGCCGACACCAGAGCGCAACTCCATATTCTCCTGAGACTGATGGATGCCTACTACTACTACTCAAGCCCATACCACTCAGGGTGTTTGCAAAGTTGTTTAACCTGTGATTGGTAAAGGAATCCCTGCCATTACCTTTTCGTAAGAATAAGACAGTGCTGATACCAAAGAAACTGAATCCCAAAACTCCGTCCCACTATCGCCCCATAACCGTGTCATCGACGATAGTGATCATGTTCCTGAAGATTCTGAGCAGCAGACTCTCCGAGGCAGTCAGGATCGACAGGTAGCAGAAAGCTTTCGTCCCTGTGGACGGGTGTCCTGAAAACCTGGTGATCCTGGCGAGGCTCGTACACTGAAGCACAACTCGCACCTAGCGTTTCTGGATATGGAAAAGGCTTTCGATAGTGTCTCCCATCTGGCCATCCAACGGGCCATGAAACGTAAAGGTATTCCGAAGCCTTTAAGGACATATATGATGTTGGGCTATGAACGGTCCTCAACAGTAATTACCAGCCAAGGGAAGAAGTCGAAGGACATCCTGATCACTAGGGTGGGGTGATACAGGGTAACCCCCTGTCCCCATTTCTCTTTAACCTAATAATTGATGAGGCAATTACTAGGGCTAAGGACTTGGGCTAGGGATTGGACTGGGGGACGAAAAGGTATCAGCCCTGGTAAACGCTGACGATCTAGTTGTGGCAGCAGAGACGGCTGCCGGACTACAGAGACTTATAACAAGTATTTGCTACACTGCGTGGCTCTGGCCTTAAGGTGAATGCTGCGAAGCTAAGTAAGCTAAGCATAGCAATCAATGCGCATCGTAAGACTTGGCATGTCCCCACCAGGTGAACATACTACTTTGGGGATGATGAAATTGGTACTATGAATGTGGTGGAGGGTTACAAGTATTTAAGAATACTTATTGGGGCCGGAGGTAGACGCTTACCCTATGGTTCCCTGTTTGAGGACGGCCTGACTAACATCACCCAGGTCCCCCCTCCTCAAACCCCAACAGAGGTTATACCTATTTAAACAACACTTAATCCCCAAGATGAACCACCAGCTTGTTCTCGGATGTGTGTTTAAGACGGAGTTAGCGAGGCTTGACAGGGATTTGCGGCACGCCATTCGTGACTGCCTCACGATACACCCCTAATGCCTTCTTTCATGCAGACGTAAAGGACGGTGGACTAGGAATTCCCGACGTTGCTACATCAATCCGCCTACTTAAGAACAAGCGGCTCGGGGCGTTGGTAGTGTCAGAGGATCTGGTGGAAGAGGCAGCAGCTCTCCTACCTGTATTCCAAGTGAGGGTAGGAGAGTATGTATAGCATGGTTGATGGTGCCGGCCTTGCATCTGCTTATGAGGTTCCTTCCTGCGACAAGTGGATCTCATCCATTAACCATCTGCTAAGCTGAGGAGATTTTGCTCAAGCCATGCAGATTAGGGCAAACGCTGCAGCCACTTCTACTAGAGCATCTAGGGGTAGACCTGAGATTTCTGGGCTCTGTGATGCTTGCCAGAGACCAAGGACCCTGGGCCACCTATCCCAGGCATGCTATAAGACGCACAGGGCTCGGGTGAAACGTCATGACGATATCACTCGGTTCGTAGCTGGCCGCCTGCGGCAGAGAGGTTCCGAGGTGGAACGTGAGGTTCGTATACCGGATGGAGGGACCTTCTGCAAGTCTGACATCATCACTTGCAAATGTGACGAGTAATGATGTCAGGTGATGACTAATCACCTGATGATTAGTGATGAGGACTAATATCACCTTCATATTAGACACCCAGGTCTCAGCTGATAACTTACCACATTCCCGTCCACATCAGAGCAAGTGCGACAAATACGGCACTCCAGAGATCCTTCATAAAGGTGAGGGAATATACTGGTAAGCACACAGCATCCGCCTCTTCTATAACTCTTAATTGGAGAGGGGAGTGGTGCAAGGAAAGTGTGCGTGGATTTCAGGATATGGGATTCACCAAGAGCGACCTTGATATTTGCTCTGTGAAAACCATAACCTAGACATATTCCATCTACAGAATACGGTCCAAGCACACATCAAGGAGCAGATCACCTTAGTCCCAGGATCACCGTGTAATGGGTGCATTAGGGTTAATACAGTCTTGTTTAGGTGAACTGCAGCCAGGATAGCTGGCAGATAACTATATAAACAGAGTCGTCATCTGGAGTACCACTTCTCCGGATGGTTCCTCACAGGAGGGTGGATGACCTGGCTGGAGCCCACGAGTGGGTATGGCGGCGGCCGGAGGGACCCCCATGCGCAAATATGACTACCCTCCCGCTCCGGGGTCTCGCTAGGAGCTTCCGCTCTAAATTGTTTTCCATGTATGCTGCTGTCAAATCACCAATCTTGCCGCTTAGGCAGTGTGCTGTTTTGCTTTCACCATTAGTTCTTTTTAAATGATATATTGTGCACCTCTCCCTTTGTGTCATCTTAACTCTTGTGGGTTGAGATTGCCATTTACCATTTATATATATTTTTTAGTTTGTATTGATAGGGAAATGTGCATGCTTAGGGGTGCCTTCTCACCATGCCCAGTGGCTTTGGGGATTGGTGCCCTGAAGCTACATAAAAACCCTATACCCCCTGAAGAGGTAAAGGGAGTTAGGGGACAAAAAATAAAAAATAAACACATGCAACTAATCTATATGGTTGGTTATGGCCTGGACAACCAGATATGATGATGAAACACAACTAATACTCCTTGTAGGAGAAGTTAGTGTCTTCCCATGTTACGTGTTGTACCAGGTAATTGTTATTAATTCTTCTTCCACTTCAATTTCATCTGTCAAAAGGCACATACAATAATAATCGTAACCCATATATGACAGCTATACCACAGGAAATTATTGTAATATATTAGATAAGAATTAAGTAATATTTACCCTTTTTGGTGGCTCGTCTAGTGTTCTAACTGATATTCCCTAATCTATTATTTCTGGCCAGAAATAGCTAGATGGAACTAAAATCGGGTACCGAACGCTTCCCCTGTTGATGAAGATGGTGCTGATGACGGGACGTTATGGTCCCATAACATAACGTCTAGAGGGAAAAATAATTGTGGAGCTTGATTCTTACTTCAGCAAGACTTGTTGTTTATGTTAAATTTAAATGGCGTCTTCCCCTGTCTTGGCTCGAGAGACGCTTCTCTCTCACCGGTTCTAATACTGCCTTCTTATTGACAATTGGAGGTAGACTTTAGTTTGTAGATAATTATATTAGATCCAATCATAAAGAATACTTTTTTATATATTCTAATGCTAAACTGGTGTTTTAAGAAGAATTCACAATATTATTAGCTTGTGAATTTAATAGCTACTTGGCAATGATTCCCCGTTTTCTCCCGAGGAAAATTTCACTGGAGCCTCGTTTTCTGTGAATATTTAAGCTGCTTTACGGTTAATTTGTTAGTAGTAAATTAGCAGCAATATTATTTGCCTTATGTATTGAACATTAGTAAATGATGTTGGTTTTCCGACAGATAGATATTCCTAAAGTGAAGGTGTGTGTGGTAATAGTACCTCCTAGAGTGGAGGTGTGTGTGGTGATGTCTGAAAATCCGACACCATTTACTAACATTAAATAAATAGGTACATAATATTGCTGCTGTTGTGTATCTATATATATATATATATATATATATATATATATATATATATATATATATATATATATATATATATATATATATATATATATCACTAAGAACTCTTTGACCCGGCCAGGATTCGAACCCATGCCGTCCAGGATCACCCCTAAAGGTACACAGTACCGTGACCACCGCACCAATGATCGTGACCGGTGGTCACGGTACTGTGTACGTTTAGGGGTGATCCTGGACGACATGGGTTCGAATCCTGGCCGGGTCAAAGAGTTCTTAGTGATATATGGCTTGCGCGTTCATGCAGCTTTCTCACATATATATATATAAATATATATATATATATATATATATATATATATATATATATATATATATATATATATATATATATATATATAAATTCACCAGCTATTCTATTGGGAATTATTCTTAAATACAGTAATCTTTGGACATATAACATCATAAAACCATCTCATTTGAGTTAACTTAATTGTCAGTATCAAAATACAGTAAATGTGACCCTTCTATCACTTATTGACATCTGGACAAGGAGAGCCAAGGCATCAGTGGTGAGGGAGGTCAGCCATTGTTGTTAGACAACAGAGTCGCCGGAGCAAATTGAGCTCCTATAATTCTCCCTTGGACGAAGTGTTATGGAGATCAAATTAGTGCTTCTACCATCATCAACACTCAGTCAACAACCACAAGGGAAGTGTCTTTCCAAAATCTTATCTAAGTCATTATTGGCCAGTAATGTTAGATAGATATGATTAATTCCGGTTAGGACATGAGGCAACGACTCAACCCAGGTAACTAATCCTTGGTCCTTATCTAATAATATAACAAATGTTTCATCTGATGTAGATGTCATATATTAGGATTCCGGCTTTACAGCTAGTGCCCTTTTGACAGGAACATAGAAGAAGCAGGTATCAAGAAACAAGAATTAATCTTGGTACATTAGTTACTTGGGTGTTGGAAGCTAGCCTCACACGAAAATTATTTAGTGTCTACATCCTAGTTATACCTGGTGGACTAGGCCTACCATTCAATAAAATAAGACACCTCCAAAATTTATTTACTAATATATGTAGTTTAATACTGTAGTTTGATTGGCTGCATGTATATAAATTTAATATAAACCCCCACCTAATGTGCAAGAATCGATTTGTGAGAATATTGCAGAAATACAGTCCGCTAAATATCATACAAATTGCTATCGAAATATATATATTAACGTAATATAAATTATATATAAATTCATATAAATCAAATAAATGTTAATCTCACGAGTCGGTTCCCACAGGTGATAGTGCCTCCTAGAGTGAAGGTGTGTGTTGTGACAGAGCATTTTAGAGTGAAGATGTGTGTAGTAATAGTGCCTCCTAGAGTGAAGGTGTGAGTAGTGATAGTGCCTCCTAGAGTGAAGGTGTGTGTGGTGATAGTGCCTCCTAGAGTGAAGGTGTGTGTGGTGATAGTGCCTCCTAGAGTGAAGGTGTGTGTGGTGATAGTGGCTCCTAGAGTGAAGGTGTGTGTGGTGATAGTGGCTCCTAGAGTGAAGGTGTATGTGGTGATAGTGCCTCCTAGAGTGAAGGTGTGTGTGGTTATAGGGCCTCCTAGAGTGAAGGTGTGTGTGGTGATAGTGCCTCCTAGAGTGAAGGTGTGTGTGGTGATAGTGGCTCCTAGAGTGAAGGTGTGTGTGGTGATAGTGCCTCCTAGAGTGAAGGTGTGTGTGGTGATAGTGCCTCCTAGAGTGAAGGTGTGTGTGGTGATAGTGCCTCCTAGAGTGAAGGTGTGTGTGGTGATAGTGCCTCCTAGAGTGAAGGTGTGTGTGGTGATAGTGCCTCCTAGAGTGAAGGTGTGTGTGGTGATAGTGCCTCCTAGAGTGAAGGTGTGTGTGGTGATAGGGCCTCCTAGAGTGAAGGTATGTGTGGTGATAGTGCCTCCTAGAGTGAAGGTGTGTGTGGTGATAGGGCCTCCTAGAGTGAAGGTGTGTGTGGTTATAGAGCCAACTCTGCTGTGATCACCCTATGATGGGGAACTCCCAGGAGGGGAGTACAAGTTGTCCGGACTACAGAGCAACCCATCCTCTTGAAAAGTACCTTCCATTTTTGACGTATAAATCCCCCTAAGGACAGAAACTGGTGTACTAAAAATCACAGCGGCTCGCAAAACTGACGTGACATCCCGCCTCCTATTCGTGGGTCCCAGGTATGGTTAGGTTCGCATAAATTAGTACACCATTTCAAGACGTTGTGAACTTGGAGAGGACGGGCTGGTACCAGAACTGGGTGCTGTGTATCTGCCTTTCAGGAGTTGCATATTATAATGAAACGTTTACCATATATAATGATTATTCTGCTTCATCCAGGTCGTATCCGCCGCCTTGATGGTCCAGAAGGACGCCTGTGATCCTGACTGTAGTGGGAAAACTGTTGGAGATCATGTCCCTGACCCCATAAACTGCACCACCTTTTACATCTGCTTGTGGGACGGTATACCTTCGGACCACTCTGTGCCCTGCCCGGACGGTCAATATTTTCCCCCAAACGGTACAGAATGTGCCGAAACGACTCCAGAAGGTTGTGAAGCTGCCTGTCTGCCTCCAGACTGCTCCTTCACCTGCAACGGCTCCTTCACCTTCATCAGTGATCCATTCGACTGTGGAACATACTATATTTGTATTGCTCGTCAACCAGCACAGACACTTCACTGTAACACAGGCACCTTCTTCAATGGTGACACCTGCGTCAGTGACAAGGAAGTGTGCTGCACAGTCTCGTGTGATCCGTACTGTCACCCTGGGATCGTGCAGACCCCCGACCCCACAGACTGCACTAAATACTACATATGCACTGACCCAGGACCAGTGGACCCAAGCTTCCACTTTACTTGTGATAGCGGACAACACTTTGACTACCAAATTGGTCGATGTGCCTCAGGTACTTCCTGTACCAACCTCTGCTCTGAAGGATCTCCTACAACAACAACAACAGCAGCAGCAACAACAACAACAACAACAACAACAACAAACTCAGTAGTAACAACCACAACTCCACAAACCGTTCCACCACCCTACTGCATAGAGTCCCTTACCTGTGAGGCTTCAGGCAACTTCCCAAAGTGTACCTATTGTCAACAGGAATTTTTCCAGTGTACGGCCGCTGGTACTCAAGGTATCCCCAGTAAGTGCTCAGAAAACTTGGTGATCAACACTGACCCTGACTTCCCTTACTGTATTCTTCCCGTCAGCTGCCCTTATAACCCATAACTATTAGTTATCCCTATCTCTCTTCTAGCCCGCTTCCCATAACTGTACTCTGCTAGTCCTGCCTCTACGACCATCAACATCCTGACCTGTTCCTACAACCATCACTGACTGACTTGCTTCTCATCACCTCTCCTTCCCCTACATTCTCTACTATCTACAACCACTACTGCCGTCCTTACAGCCAGCCCACCATAACATACACACACTGGTTTGAGGTTGGGCTTAGTGGCTTAACCAGCAAGAATACTTTTCTCCTGAACGTAGTCCTGGACTAAAATACCCTCGCAAGTGTATGTATATACACCGAGAAGCATGTTACTCCTCTACGTGTATTAGACACTTCTAAGTTTCATTAAAATAATTATTCATCAATGACATTCGGGTAACAACTAATCCGTGCAAGAAAGATCTATGAAACATGTATTGAATATCTGCATAATTTATTCTTAAAATTCAACCACATTAATTAAAAATTACATTATAATTATAATCTATAATTATAATAGTTAACAAAGAGATTATAACTGAATTTATCCTATGATTTAACGATCTTTTGTTTGTTAATTGATTACATCATGGCTTATCATTTTCACCTAACAATTACCTTATATTACCTTTAAGAAAGATGTTCTTAGATAACATAAAGTTTGAGTTTGCTAACATTGTATTTAATAGAATTCTTGAAGATGATTTAACATTGCTCTACAAATAAGTTTATTCTCTGTAAAGTCCCATAAATCCCTTGTGTTTTTCATTGCTTTTGTAGATAAATAATGAACTGTAACGAAACTATATATTGTGTGGAACCAAAAGTTAATGCTTTATTTTTATCTATTATTTAGTTTGTCTATTAACAACAAAAGTACATAAAATTTGTTTTTTTACTTTTGATACAAAGCATTGTTCACATGTGTGAGAAAACCTTCATATATGTTCAAATTTGTTCTGGATATCAATACTAATTTTCAGTAATAAATATATTAAAGTTGTACCTAGTAGGCCAAGTTGTCTAACAAACCGATTTTTCTTTAAATATTATGTTTTTCACAATCTCGACGGGCTAACGTGAGTGAATCATGTACAGACATGCAATTCGAACACAGGAAATGTGTGAAATGTTCGAATGTAATCGGTTGTGAGACCTCTTCAGCCAGACCGTCTTCATCACAACCCATCGTTATCAACAAAGACCAAATGATCGTTTATCAAGCCGCTAAACTTCCTGTTTATGAATGAAAAACAGTTTACACAAGAATCACAACTGATGACGTTCGAAAATTTCTCGAGCAGTGCTTCGCTGACTAACTCTGTTCGAATCACAACTCAGTAAATGTTTCACTTACGTACTTTAAATACAAGTTATAAACAGAACCTCAACACCTAACTAACCTAACCTACGCCTAATTATACAAAATTCAGATTTATGAATACATCTGGTGGGGGGGGGGGGGGACTTTAACGTTCCTGGTCTGAGGACGGATTGTTTATGATGACGGATTGTTTATAAGGACGGGTTGTGATAACTGACAATGTCGAGGCTTCTCAGTTGTTCAACGTAGGCAGAAAAATCATTATCAGACAATATCGAAAAAAAATTATCTACAGTTGTTTGCTAAATTGATTGAATAATTATATATGTGGTATCCTGCCCGAAACGCTGCGCGTACTAGTGGCTTTACAAGATTGTAATTACTATGCTATGTATCCTCAATCCCAATGTACCTTCTTGTATATATATATATATATATATATATATATATATATANACTACACTGAGGTTGTATGTACTACACTACACTGCGGTGGTATGTACTACACTACACTGAGGTGTTATATACTACACACTACACTTAGGTGATATGTACTTTCACTACCCTGAGGAGGCTGTTCTACACTACACTGAGGTGGTATGTAACTAAACTACACTGAGGAGGTATGTACTAATTACAATGACGAGGTATGTTCATACACTACACTGAGGTTGGATGTACTACACTACACTGAGGTGGGATTACTACCTACACTGAGGTGGGATGTACTACACTACACTGAGGTTATATATTCTTCACTCTTTTGTAGTGGTATGTACTACACTACCCTAGGGGTTATGTACTACACGACACTGAGGTGGTATGTCGTACACAACCTGAGGTGGGATGTACTGAACAACACTTACGTGGGATGTACTCACTTACTGTGGTCGTTTGTACTACAATACACTGAGGTGGGATGTACTACACTGCACTGAGGTGGTATGTACTACCTACACTGAGGTGGTGTTGTACTTCATTACACTGAAGTGGTATGTACTACACTACACTGAGGTGGTATGTACTTCACTACACTGAGGTGGTATGTACTTCACTACACTGAGGTGGTATGTATACACCACACTGAGGTGTTATGTACTTTAATACCCTGAGGTGTTATGTACTACACTACATTGGGTGTGATGTACTCACTACACTGAGGTGGATGTACTACACTACACTGAGGTGGTATGTACAACACTACATTGGGTAGTATGTACTACACTACACTGAGGTGGTATGAACTTCACATACCCAGAGGTGTTATTTACCACACTACAACTGAGGTGGGATGTCAACACTAAACTGAGGTGGGATGTACTACACTACGCTGAGGTGTATTTACTACACTACACTGAGGTGGTATGTACTACACTACCTGAGGTGTGATGTACTACACTACACTGAGGTGGGATGTACTACACTACACTGAGGTGGTATGTACACACTACATTGCGGTAGTATGTACTACACTACACTGAGGTGGTATGTACTTCACTACCCAGAGGTGTTTTTACACACTACACTGAGGTGGGATGTACAACACTAAACTGAGGTGGGATGTACTACACTACGCTGAGGTGGTATGTACTACACTACACTGAGGTGGTATGTACTACACTACACTGAGGTGGTGTAATACTACACTACACTGAAGTGGGATGTACTACACTACACTGAGGTGGGATGTGCTACACTACACTGAGGTACTATGTGCTACACTACACTGAAGTAGTTTGTACTACACTACAGTGAGGTGGGATGTACTACACTACAATAAAGTGGTATGTACTACACTACACTCAGGTGGTATGTACTACACTACACTGAGGTGGGATGTACTACACTACATTGAGGTGGGATGTACTACACTACACACTGAGGTGGTATGTGCTACACTACCCTGCAGTAGTTTTGTACTACACTACATTGAGGTGGGATGTATTACACTACACTGAGGTGGTATGTACTACACCTGAGGTGGGTTGTACTACACTACACTGAGTTGGCATGTACTGCACTACAGTGAGGTGGGATGTACTGCACAACACTGAGGAGATGTACTAACACTACACTGAGGTGGTATGTACTACACTACACAGAGGTGGTATGTACTACACTACACTGAGGTGGTATGTGCTACACTTCGCTGAGGTGGGATATACTACATTACACTGAGGTGGGATATACTACACTATACTTTGGTAGTATGTACTACACTACACTGAGGTGGTATGTACTACACTACACTGACGTGGGATGTACTACACTACACTGAGGTGGTATGTACTAAACAACACTGAGGTGGTTTTTTACTACACTACACTGAGGTGGTGTGTACTACACTACATTGAGGTGGTATGTACTTCACTACACTGAGGTGGTATGTTCTACCTTACACTGAGGAGGTATGTACTTCACTACACAGAGGTTGTATGAACTACGCTACACTGACGTGTTATGAACTACACTACACTAAGGTAGTATGTACTACACTACACTGAGGAGGTATGTAATGCACTGAAGTGTTATGAACTACACTACACTGAGGGAGTATGTACTATACTACACTGAGGTGGTATGAACTACACTACACTGAGGAGGTATTTACTGCATTACACTGACGTGGTATGTACTACACTACACTGAAGAGGCATGTTCTACACTACACTGATGTGGTATGTACTACACTACACTTAGGTGATATGTACCACACTACACTGAGGTGGGATGTACTACACTACATTGAGGTGGGATGTACTACACTATACTGAAGTGGTATGTACTACACTACACTGAGGTGGTATATACTACACTGCACTGAGTTGGTATGTACTACACTGAAGTTGGATGTACTGCACTACACTGAGGAGGTATGTACTACACTACACTGAGGTGTTATGTTCTACACTATAATGATGTAGTATGTACTAAACTACACTGAGGTGGGATGTACTGCACAACACTGGTGGTATGTACTACACTTTACTGCACTGAGGAGGTATGTTCTACACTACACTGAGGTGGTATATACTACACTACACTACACTGAGGTGGGATGTGCTACACTACACTGAGGTAGTATGTGGTACACTACCCTAAAGAAGTTTGTACTACACTACACTGACGTTGGATGTACTGCAATACACTGAAGTGGGATGTACTACACTACACTGAGGTGGGATGTACTACACTACATTGAGGTGGTATGTGCTACACTACACGGAGGTGGTATGTATTACACTATTCTGTAGGGGTATGTACTACACTGCACTGAGGTTTTATGTGCTACACGACACTGAGGTGGTATGCACACACTACACTGAGGTGGATGTACAACACTACACTGAGGTAGGATGTACTACACTATAATGTGGTGGTATGTTGTATATACACTGAGAAGGGATGTACTACACTACACTGACGTCGTATGTACTACACTACACTGACGTCGTATGTACTACACTACACTGAGTTGGTTTGTACTACATTACACTGAGGTGGTATGTACTACACTACACTGAGGTGGTATATACTTCAATACACTGAGGTGGTATGCACTACACCACACTGAGGTGTTATGTACTTCACTACACTGAGGTGTTATGTACTTCACTACCCTGAGGTGTTATGTACTACACTACACTGAGGTGGGATGTACTACACTAAACTGAGGTGGGATATACTACACTACATTGAGGTAGGTTGTACTATACTATATTGTGCTGGTATGTTCTACGCTACACAGAGATGGTATGTACTACTCTACACTGAGGTGGTATGTACTACACTAGACCTGGGGTGGTATGTACTAAACTATACTGAGGTGGTATATACTAAACTACACTGAAGTAGTGTGTGCTACCCTACCCTGAAGTACTTTGTACTACAGTACAATAAGGTGGGATGTACTACACTACACTAAAGTGGTATGAACTACACTACAATTAGGTGGTATGTACTACACTACTCTGAGGTGATATGTACTACACTACACTGAGGTGGGATGTACTACAATACACTGAGGTGGGATGTATTGCACAACACCGAGGTGGTATGTACTACACTACACTGAGGTGGTATATACTACACTACACTGAGGTGGTATGTACTACACTACACTGAGATGGTATGTACTACACTACACTGAGGTGGGATGTACTACATTACACTAAAGTGGGATATACTATATTATACTTTGGTAGTATGTACTGCACTACACTGAGGTGGTATGTACTACACTACACTGAGGTGGTATGTACTACATTACACTGAAGTGGTTTGTACTACACTACACTGAGGTGGTGTGAAGTACACTACACTGAGGTGGTATGTACTACACTACACTGAGGTGGTATGTACTACATTACACTGAGGTAGGTATGTTCTACTCTACGCAGAGGTGGTATGTACTACACTACTCTGAGGTGGGATGTGCTACACTACACTGAGGCAGTATGTGCTACACTACCCTGAAGTAGTTTGTACTACACTACACTGAGGTGGGATGTACTACACAACACTGAGGTGGGATGTACTACACTACACTGAGGAGGTATATACTACACTACACTGAGGTGGTATATAGTACACTATTCTGTGGTGGTATGTATTACACTACACTGAGGTTTTATGTACTACACGACACTGAGGTGGTATGTACTACACAACACTGAGGTGGGATGCACTACACTACACTGAGGTGGGATGTACTACACTCTAATGTGGTCGCATACACTACACTACACTGAGGTGGGATGTACTACACTACACTGAGGTGGTATGTACTACACTACACTGAGGTGGTTTTTACTACATTACACTGAGGTGGTATGTACTACACTACACTAAGGTGGTATGTACTTCACTACACTGAGATGTTATGTAGAGAACTACACTGCAGTGGTATGTACTACACTACACTGAGGTGGTATGTACTTCACTACCCTGAGGCGTTTATATACTACACCACACTGAGGTAGGATGTACTACACTAAACTGAGGTGGGATGTACTACACTACACTGAGGTGGGATATACTACACTATAATGTGGTGGTATGTACTACACTTCACTGAGGTGGTATGTACTACTCTACACTGAGGAGGTATATACTACACTACACTGAGGTAGTATGTGCTACACTGCTCTGAAGTAGTTTGTACTACACTACAATGAGATGGGATGTACTACACTACAATAAAATGGTATATACTACACTACACTGAGGTGGGATGTACTTCACTACACTGAGGTGGGATGTGCTACACTACATTGAGGTAGTATGCGCTACTTTACCCTGAAGTAGTTTGAACTACACGACAAGGAGGTGGGATGAACTACACTACAATAGTGTGGTATGCGCATCACTACACTGAGGTGGTATTACTACACTACAATGAGGTGGGATGTACTACACTACACTGAGGTGGGATGTACTACACTACACTGATGTGGAATGTACTACACTACACTTAGGTGGTATGTACTAAACTATACTGAGTTGGTATGTACTACACTGCACTGAGGTGGGATGTACTGCACAACACTGAGGTGGTATGTACTGCACTACACAGAGGTGGTATGTATTACACCACACTAAGGTGGTATGTACTACACTACACTGAGGTGGTATGATCTACACTACACTGAGGTGGGATGTACTACATTACACTGAAGTCGGATATACTGCACTATACTTTGGTAGTATGTACTACACTGAGGTGGTATGTACTTCACTACACTGAGGTGGGATGTACTACACTACACTGAGGTGGTATGTACTAAACAACACTGAGGTGGTTTGTACTACACTACACTGCGGTGGTATGCTCTACATTACACTGAGGAGTTATGTACTTCACTACACTGAGGTTAAATGTACGTCACTACACTGAGGTGTTACGTACTACACTACACTGTGGTGGTATGAACTACGCTACACTGACGTGTTATGCACTACACTTTCACTAAGTTAGTATGTGCTACACTACACTGAGGAGGTATGTACTACACAACACTGAGTAGGTATGTACTACACTACACTGAGGTGTTATATACTACACTACATTGAGGTACTATGTGCTACACTACCCTGAAGTAGTTTGTACTACACTACAATAAGGTGGATGTACTACAATACAATAAAGTGGTATGTACTACACTACACTTAGGTGGTATGTACTACACTACACTGAGGTGGTATGTACTACACTACACTGAGGTGGTATGTACTACACTACACTGAGGTGGGATGTACTACACTACACTGAGGTGGTATGTTCTACATTACACTGAGGAGTTATGTACTTAACTACACTGAGGTTGTATGTACTACACTACACTGAGGTGGTATGTACTACACTACACTGAGGTGGGATGTACTACACTACACTGTGGATGGATGTACTACGCTACACTGAAGTGGTATGTACTACACTACACTTAGGTGGTATGTACAACACTATACTGTCGTGGTATGTATTTCACTACACTGAGTTGGGATGTACTACACTGAGGTGGTATGTACTACACTACACTGAGGTGGTATGTACTAAACTACACTGAGGTGGTATGTGCTACACTACACTGAGGTGCGATATACTACATTACACTAAGGCGGGATATACTACACTATACTTTGGTAGTATGTTCTACACTACACTGAGGTGGTAAGTACTACACTACACTGAGTTGGGATGTACTAAACTACACTGAGGTGGTTTGTACTACACTACACTAAGGTGGTGTGTACTACACTACACTGAGGTGGTATGTTCTACATTACACTGAGGAGGTATGTACTTCACTACACTGAGGTTTTATGTACTTCACTACACTGAGGTGTTACATACTACACTACAATGAGGTGGTATGAACTACGCTCAACTGAAGTGTTATGAACTACAGTACACTGAGGAGGTATTAACTACACTACACTAAGGAGGTATGTACTACACTACAGTGAGGTGGGATGTACTACACTGTACTGTGGTGGTATGTACTACACTACACTACACTGAGGAGGTATTTTCTGCACTACACTGAGGTGGTATGTACTACACTACACTGAGGAGGCATGTTCTACACTACACTGAGGTGGTATGTACTACACTACACTGTGGAGGGATGCACTACGCTACACTGAAGTGGTATGTACTACACTACACTTAGGTGGTATGAACAACACTATACTTTGGTGGTATGTACTACACTACACTGAAGTGTTATATACTACACTACACTGAGGTGGTATGTACTACACTACACTGAAGAGGTATGTGCTACACTACAATGAGGTGCTACGTACTACACTATTCTGTGGGAGTATGTACTATACTCCACTGAGGTTTTATGTGCTACACGACACTGAGGTTGTATGTACTACACTACACTGAGGTGGGACGTACAACACTACACTGAGGTAGGATGTACTACACTTTAATGTGGTGGTATGTAGTACATTACACTGAGAAGGGATG
Organism: Procambarus virginalis; assembly: GCA_020271785.1. Taxonomy (NCBI): domain Eukaryota; kingdom Metazoa; phylum Arthropoda; class Malacostraca; order Decapoda; family Cambaridae; genus Procambarus; species Procambarus virginalis. Next base: position 45,052 of record WNGS01165108.1, on the reverse strand, counting down.
TACTACACTACACTGAGGTGGTATATACTACACTACACTGAGGTGGTTTGTACTACATTACACTGAGGTGGTATGTACTACACTACACTGAGGTGGTATGTACTTCAATACTCTGAGGTGGTATACACCACACTACACTGAGGTGTTATGTACAACACTACACTGAGGTGGGATGTACTACACTACAGTGAGGTGGGATGTACTACACTACACTGAGGTGGTATGTACAACACTATACTGCGGTGGTATGTACTACACTTCACTGAGGTGGTATGTACTTCACTACCCTGAGGTGTTATGTACTACACTACACTGAGGTGGGATGTACTACACTTAACTGAGCTGGGATATACTACACTACACTGAGGTGGGTTGTAGTACACTATACTGTGCTGGTATGTACTACCCTACACAGAGATGGTATGTACTACTGAACACTGAGGTGGTATATACTACACTAGACCTGGGGTGGTATGTACTAAACTATACTGAGGTGGTATATACTACACTACACTGAGGTAGTGTGGGATACACTACCCTGAAGTAGTTTGTACTACACTACAATGAGGTGGGATGTACTACACTACACTAAAGTGGTATGTACTACAATACTCTGAGGTGATATGTACTACACTACACTGAGGTTGGATGTACTACACTACACTGAGGTGGTATGTACTACAATACACTGAGGTGGGATGTACTGCACAACACCGAAGTAGTATGTACTACACTACACTGAGGATGTACTAAAAAGCACTGAGGTGGGATGTACTCCTCGACAGTGAGGTGCTATGTACTCCTCGACAGTGAGGTGCTATGTACTCCTCGACAGTGAGGTGCTATGTACTACACTACACTGAGGTGGGATATATTACACTGCACTCAGGTGAAATGTACTACACTACACTGAGGTGGTATGTACTACACTATTCTGAGGTGTTATGTACTTCACTATCCTGAGGTGGGCTGTATTACACTATATTGAGGTGGTATATACTACACTACACTGAGGTGGTATGTACTACACTACAATGAGGTGCTATGCACTTCACTACACTAAGGTTTTATGAACTACACTACACTGAGGTGGGATGTACTAAACTACACTGAGTTAGGATGTTCTACACTACACTGAGGTGGGATGTACTACACTATACTGTGGTGGTATGTACTACACTACACTGAGGTGGTATGTACTACTTTACACTGAGGTGGGATGTACTACACTAGACCTGAGGTAAAATATACAGCACTACACTGAGGTGGGATGTACTATGCTACACTGAGGTGGTATGTACTACAGTACACTGAGGTGTTATGTACTACACTACACTGAGGTGGTATGTACTACACTACACTGAGGTAGTATGTACTACACTACACTGAGGTGGGATTTACTACTCTACACTGAGGTGGTATATATGTACTACACTACACTGAGGTGGGATATACTACACTACACTGAGGTGGTATGTACTACACTACACTAAGGTTGTTTGTACTACACTACACTGAGGTGGTATGTACTACACTACACTGAGGTGGGATGTACTACACTACACTGAAGTGCTATGTACTACACTACACTGAGGTGATATGTACTATACTACACTGAGGTGGTATGTATTTTACTACACTGAGGTAGTATGTACTACACTATTTTGAGGTGTTTTGTACTTCACTACCCTGAGGTGTTATGTACTGCACTACACTGAGGTGGGATGTACTACACTACACAGAGGTGGTATGTACTACATTATTCTGAGGTGTTATGTACTTCACTACCCNCTTACAAGGTCTGCTTGAAGCACGTGCCGGTGAGGAGGGGCAGAAAGAGGAACACTCTAGAAAGAGAACGCAGACGACTGTACAGGAGAAGGAAAAAAATAACGGAAATGCTTCGGCAGACACAACTATCACAAGCAAGGAAATAAGCCTAAGCAGGGAGATCGAAGAAATCGAACAAACGTTGAAGCGATCATATGAGTCTGAGGAAATGGAATTGGAACAGAGAGCTATACAAGAGATAAGGAAAAATCCGAAATATTTTTTCACATACGCTAAATCAAAATCCAAACCTCGACCAGTATTGGACCGTTAATTACAAATGAAGGTACGTACACAGAGGACAACAAAGAGATTAGTGAAATTCTAAGAAGCCAGTATGAGGCTATGTTTAGCACACCAATTAACAACATGAAAGTTGATGACCCAGACAGCTTCTTTATGAATGACATTCAAGCTGCAGATAATATAACGGATATTACCACAAACTCGGAAGACTTTGAAAGAGAATTGACAATATGCCCATGCACTCAGCCCTGGGCCTGACTCATGGAATTCAATATTCATAAAGAAATGTAAAGTACCAGTAGCGAGAGCACTCAGCGTAATATGGAGAAAGAGCCTGGATACAGGGGAGATACCAGCAGCACTTAAATCTGCAGATATAGCTCCGTTGCACAAGGGGGGAGTAAAGCCTTGGCAAAAAATTATGGCCAGTTGCACTAACATCACACATAATAAAAGTGTTTGAAAGAGTGATTAGGAATCAAATTTCTAGTTTTATGGAAAACAATGAATTGCACAATCCAGGACAACATGGATTTAGAGCGGGAAGATCCTGTCTGTCACAGTTACTCAACCACTATGACAAAATCACAGAAGCCCTAGAAGAAAAGCAAAATGCAGATGTTGTATACACAGACTTTGCAAAGGCGTTCGACAAATGTGACCATGGGGTGATAGCTCACAAAATGAGGTCAATGGGAATAACTGGAAAAGTAGGACGCTGGATACTCAATTTCCTGTCGAACAGAACACAAAGAGTAACAGTCAATCAGATAAAATCGAGTCCAAGCGATGTTAAAAGCTCTGTACCTCAAGGTACAGTCCTTGCACCGCTACTGTTCCTTATTCTCATATCTGATATAGACAAAAATACACGTCACAGCTTCGTGTCATCCTTCGCAGATGACACAAAATCAGCATGAAAATTACCTCTGCTGAAGACATTGAAAAACTACAAACAGATGTCAACAAAGTTTTCGATTGGGCAGCAGAAAATAATATGATGTTTAACAGTGATAAATTTCAGGTACTCAGGTACGGCAAAAATGAGGATCTGAAACATAATACAGGGTACAAAACACAATCAAATCTTCCCATAGTAGAAAAACAGCATGTCAAGGATTTGGGAATAATGATGTCCGACGATCTAACGTTTAGGGAGCATAACCAAGCAAATATTGCGTCCCAGAAAAATGATCGGATGGATTACGAGAACTTTCAAATCCAGGGATCCCATCACAATGGTTGTACTCTTCAAGTCACTTGTGTTGTCCCGTCTCGAATACTGCTCAGTACTCACTTCCCCCTTCAGAGCAGGAGAGATTGCTGAAATAGAGGGAATACAGAGAACATATACGGCACGCATAGACGAGATAAAACACCTAAATTATTGGGATCGTCTCAAAGCTCTCCAAATGTACTCTCTAGAAGGAGACGAGAGAGATACCAAATAATATACACGTGGAAAATACTGGAGGGCCAGGTCCCAAATCTACACAGTAAAATAACAACGTACTGGAGTGAACGATATGGAAGAAAATGCAAGATTGAACCAGTGAAGAGCAGAGGTGCCATAGGCACAATCAGAGAACACTGTATAAACATCAGAGGTCCGCGGTTGTTCAACGTCCTCCCAGCGACTATAAGAAATATTGCCGGAACAACCGTGGACATCTTCAAGAGAAAACTGGACTGTTTCCTAAGAGAAGTCCCGGATCAGCCGGGCTGTGGTGGGTATGTGGCTCTGCGGGCCGCTCCAAGCAACAGCCTGGTGGATCAAACTCTCACAAGTCGAGCCTGGCCTCGGGCCGGGCTTGGGGAGTAGAAGAACTCCCAGAACCCCATCAACCAGGTATCACCAGGTTGATGTACTTACACTACACTGAGGAGGCAGGTTCTACATAGATTGGGGTAGTATGAAAGAAAACAACCTCACACTTAGGTGGTATGTACACACTAGCGGTGTGGTATGCCATACACTAAACTGCCGGTGGGATGTACTACACTGAGGGGGATGTACGTACACTACACTGAGGTGGTATGTACTACACTACACTAATGTGGTATTACTGCACTTACACTGAGGAGGGATGTACTGTCACAAACTGAGGTGGTATGTATCCTACACTGAGGTGGTATGTACTACACTACACTGCGGTGGTATGTACTACACTACACTAAGGTGGTATATACTACACTCACTAAGGTGGTATATACTACACTACACTGAGGTGGTAACCTACACAACACTGAGGTTTATGTACTTCACTACACTGAGGTAAAAATGTACTGCACCACACATGGTACGTTACTATACTACACTGAAGTATATGTACAAACACTGAGGTAACATAGTACTACCTAACTGAGGTATGTACCTCACTACACTGAGGTTGTATGTACTATACCACACTGAGGTGTGATATACTACACTACACTGAGGTATTATGTACTACACTACATTGAGGTAGTATGTGCTACACTACACTGAGGTGTGATGTACTACACTAACTGAGGTGGGATGTACTACACTATACTGTGGTAGTATGTACTACACTACACTGAGGTGGGATGTACTACACTACACTGAGGTGGTATATACTACACTACACTGAGGTGTTATGTACTACACTACATTGAGGTAGTATGAACTACACTACACTGAGAAGGTATGTCCTACACTACACTGAGGAAGTATGGACTACACTACACTGAGGTGGAATGTACTACACTACACTGAGGTGTGATGTACTACACTACACTGAGGTGGTATGTACTACACTACACTGAGGTGTTATGTACTACACTACACTGAGGTGGCATGTACTACACTACACTGAGGAGGTATGTACTACACTACACTGAGGTGGTATGTGCTACACTACACTGAGGAAATATGTACTACACTACACTGAGGTGGTATGTACTACACTACACTGAGGTGGTATGTACTGCACTACTGCATGTGCTACACTACACTGAGGAAGTATGTACTACACTACACTGAGGAGGTATGTACTACATTACACTGAGGTGGTATGTACTGCACTACTGCATGTGCTACAATACACTTGAGGAAGTATGTACTACACTACACTGAGGAGGTATGTACTTCACTACACTGAGGTGGTATGTACTGCACTACATTGAGGTGGTATGTACTGTACTACAGAGAGGTGGTATGTACTACATTACACTGAGGAGGTATGTACTGCACTACACTGAGGTGGCATGTGCTACACTACACTGAGGAGGTATGTACTGCACTACACTGACGTGGTATGAACTACGCTACACTGACGAATTATGTACTACACTACACTAAGGTTGTATTTACTACACTACACTGAGGAAGTATGTACTACACAAAAGTTATGAACTACACTAAGCTGAGGAGGTATTTACTACACTAAACTAAGGAGGTATGTACTACACTACACTGAGGTATTATGTACTACACTACATTGAGGTAGTATGTGCTACACTACACTGAGGTGGGATGTACTACACTATACTGTGGTGGTATGTACTACAGTACACTACACTGAGGAAGTATTACTACACTACACTGAGGTGATATGTACTACACTACACTGAGGAGGTATTTACTGCACTACACTGAGGTGGTATGTACTACACTACACTGAGGAGGCATGTTCTACACTACACTGAGGTGGTATGTACTACACAACATGACGGGGGATGTGCTACACTACACTGAGGCAGTATGTGCTACACTACCCTGAAATAGTTTGTACTACACTACACTGAGGTTGGATGTACTACAATACACTGAGGTGGGATTTACTACACAACATTGAGGTGGGATGTACTGCACTACCCTGAGTTGGTATATACTACACTATTCTGTGGTGGTGTGTACTACACTACACTGAGATGTTATGTACTACACGACACTGAGGTGGTATGTACTACACAACACTGAGGTGGGATGTACTACACTACACTGAGTTGGGATATACTACACTATAATGTGGTCATATGTGCTACACAACACTGAGGTGGGATGTACTACACTACACTGAGGTGGTATGTACTACACTACTCTGAGGTGGTTTGTACTACACTACACTGAGGTGTTATGTACTTCACCACCCTGGGGTGTTATGTACTACACTACACTGAGGTGGTATGTACTACACTACACTGAGGTGGTACATACTACACTATTCTGTGGTGGTATGTACTACACTACACTGAGGTGTTATGTACTACACTACACTGAGGAGGGATGCACTACACTAAACTGAGGTGATATGTACTACTCCACACTGCAGTAGTACGTACTACACTAGACCTGAGGTGCTTTGTACTACACTACACTGAGTTGGTATGTACTACACTACACTGAGGTGGGATGTACTGCACAGCACTGAAGTGGTATATACTACACTACACTGAGGTGGTATGTACTACACTACACAGAGGTGGTATGTACTACACTACACTGAGGTGGTATGTGCTACACTGCACTGAGGTGGGATGTACTACATTACACTGAGGTGGGATATACTACACTATACTTTGGTAGTATGTACTACACTACACTGAGGTGGTATGTACTACACTACACTGAGGTATAGTATAGTGAAATCTGTTGGTATTACAAATGGGCTACCTGTAAGCATGGGGAATCGGGAAGATTAAATGGAACATGTAAATACGATCACCCTAGAAAGTGCAGAAACCTCCTCAATACAGGTAAATGTACCAAAAGCTGTGAATTCTTTCACCCAGAAATCTGCAAGAACTCTTTGGACAGGAAAGAGTGCTTCAATGCTGAATGTCCAGCTTTTCATATAAGAGGTACCAGGCGAAGAAAACCGACAGACTACTACTATGAAAACAGCCACTACTCCATCAACCGGGATAATTTTTTAGCAAGAGGAGGAGGAGAAGAATGGCTAAAAATGACCAGACTCTATCACCAACTCGGTCAAATGCTAGAGAGGACGCAAACACAGTGGCCTCCTTACCAGAGCCTCAGATATTAACACCAAGTAAAACATCCAGCACTTCCACTAACACGATAACATCATTTATATTTGCCAACATCCAGGGTATAAAAACACGCAAATCCAACAAAGTTCACTTTATAGATGGTCTCCTTCATGAGGCAAATGCAGTGTTTGCAGCCCTAACGGAAACTCACACTAAGGACTACCTTGATGGTGAAATATGGATCTCGGAGTACAATCTTTTCAGATGTGATAGGAAACACCGGCTTCAGGGTGGGGTCAGCCTCTACATCAAAGACACACTCATCTGTACTGAGCTCCTAAACACCTCAAATGATATGGTGGAAGTGCTTATAGTCAAAATAGAGATCCTAAATGTAGTTGTTGTCCTTGTATATAAGTCACCGGAGGCAAACCCTCAGCAGTTTAAAGACCAACTAATGAAAATAGAACACTGCTTGGAAAACCTCACAAATCCAGCTCCGAACATCATCCTGCTTAGGGACTTCAACCTACGGCACCTGAAATGGAAGCACCTGGCTAATACAGTAATATCAGAAAGAATACCAGGAAGTAGCCTAAATGAACAGGCACATGCAAATGACCTGCTACGGATGTGCGATAGGTTTGCCTTAAACCAGCAAATAGTAGAACCAACTAAGAAGGAGAACACGCTGGACCTCATTTTCACTAATAATGATGAATTGATCGGGAACATAATGATTACAAATACCTGTTACTCAGATCACAACTTAATTGAAGTTCTGACAACCATGGGGAATGGACCTTCAAAACCAGTCCAGATTCCCGGTGGAGGAGATTTCAGCAAATTCAACTTCAATAATAAACAGATAAACTGGGAGCAAATAAACCAGGACTTCACAGAAATAAACTGGGAAGAACAGCTAGGAAATGCAAACCTGAACCAGTGCCTGGAAAAAATAAGCTCAGTAGCACTAGAAATATGTTCAAACCGCATACCCCTAAGAAAAAAGAGAAAGAGATGCAGACTGGAACGGGAACGTCGTTCCCTATATAGGCGAAGAAAACGAATCGCGGAACAACTTGAGAGTCGCACCCTATCTCAAGAACGGCGAGGAAGGTTAGGTAGAGAAATAGAAACAATTGAACTCAAGCTACAAGAATCATACAAAACCCAGGAGAGGCAAAGAGAGCAAAAGGCCATCAGTGAAATAGAGAGAAATCCGAAATATTTTTTCTCCTATGCAAAATCAAGATAAAAACCACATCTAGTATCGGGCCCCTGCGAAAGGTAGATGGAACTTTCACCGATGACAACAAAGAAATGAGCGAGTTACTGAGGAAGCAGTATGACTCTGTTTTCAGCGAGCCATTAAACGCACTAAAGATTGATAACCCAAATGAATTTTTCATGGATATGATACCAACATCAAATCATATATCAGACGTCGACCTATCCCCACTAGATTTTGAAGAAGCCATAAACAGTATGCCTATGCACTCTGCACCAGGCCCGGATTCTTGGAACTCCATATTCATCAAGAACTGTAAAAAACCACTATCGCAGGCCCTTCACATTCTGTGGAGACAAAGCCTAGATACTGGCGTTATCCCTGACATACTAAAAACAGCAGAGATAGCACCACTCCATAAAGGAGGAAATAAGGCAGAGGCAAAAAATTACAGACCGATAGCACTAACATCGCACATCATAAAAATTTTTGAGAGAGTGCTAAGAAGTAAGATCACAAAATACATGGAATCACAGCATCTCCATAACCCCGGACAACATGGTTTCCGAACAGGTCGGTCTTGCCTGTCGCAGTTGCTGGACCACTATGATATGGCATTAGATGCTATGGAAGACAAACAAAACGCTGATGTAATTTACACAGATTTCGCAAAAGCTTTTGATAAATGTGACCATGGTGTTATTGCACATAAAATGCGTTCAAAAGGAATTACCGGGAAAATAGGCAGATGGATCTACAATTTCCTGACTAACAGAACCCAATGTGTAATAGTCAACAAAATAAAATCCAGCCCATCAATCGTGAAGAGCTCAGTCCCCCAGGGTACTGTGCTTGCCCCAGTACTTTTTCTCATCCTCATATCCGACATAGACAAGAACACAACCTATAGTACTGTATCATCCTTTGCAGATGACACTAGGATTTTCATGAGAGTTGGCAACATAGAGGACACAGCAAACCTCCAATCAGATGTAGATCAGGTCTTTCTATGGGCTACAGAAAATAATATGGTGTTTAACGAGGATAAGTTCCAGCTCATGCGCTACGGAAAAATTGAAAATATAAAAGCGGAAACCACGTACAAAACTCAGGCAAATCATAACATGGAACGAAAAGGCAATGTAAAGGATCTGGGTGTACTCATGTCGGAAGACCTTACCTTTAAAGAACACAATAAAGTAGCCGTCACAACTGCAAGAAAAATGACAGGTTGGATAACAAGAACTTTTCACACTAGAGATGCTATACCGATGATGATACTTTTCAAAACGCTTGTGCTCTCTAGAGTGGAGTACTGCTGCACAATGACAGCCCCTTTCAAAGCTGGAGAAATTGTTGACCTGGAGAGCGTGCAGAGATCCTTCACTGCTAGAATCCACTCAATAAAACATCTAAATTACTGGGACCGACTAAAGAGCCTAAATTTGTACTCCCTGGAGCGCAGGCGGGAGAAATACACAATAATTTACACGTGGAAAATAATTGAGGGGCTGGTCCCAAACCTGCACACGGAAATAACATCACATGAGACCAGAAGACATGGCAGGATGTGCAGAATACCCCCGTTGAAAAGCAGAGGTGCAACAGGTACTCTGAGAGAGAACTCTTTCAACATCAGAGGCCCGAGACTGTTCAACACGCTTCCGCGTGTTGTGTGTTCAATACACATAAGGGGCATAACTGGCAAACCCTTCACAGTGTTCAAGAGAGAACTGGATAAGCACCTCCAAAGGATACCTGATCAACCAGGCTGTGACTCATACGTCAGGCTGCGAGCAGCCGCGTCTAACAGCCTGGTTGATCAGTCCAGCAACCAGGAGGCCTGGTCGACGACCGGGCCGCGGGGACGCTGAGCCCCGGAAGCACCTCAAGGAGGTGGGATGTACTACACTTCACTGAGGTGGTATGTACTACACTATTCTCTAGGGGTATGTACTAAACTACACTGAGGTGGTATGTACTACACTACACTGAGGAGGTATTTACTGCATTACACTGACGTAGTATGTACTACACTACACTGAGGAGGCATGTTCTACGCTACACTGAGGTGGTATATACTACACTACACTGAAGTGGGTTGTACTACACTACACTGAGGAGGGATGTGCTACACTATACTGAGGTACTATGTGCTACAATACCCTGAAGTAGTTTGTACTACAATACACTGAGGTGGTACGTACTACACTACACTGAGGTGGGATGTACTACACTACACTGAGGTGGTAAGTACTAAACTACACTGAGGTGGTTTGTACTACACTACACTGAGGTGGTGTGTACTACACTACATTGAGGTGGTATGTACTTCACTACACTGAGGTGGTATGTTCTACATTACACTGAGGAGGTATGTACTTCACTACACTGAAATTGTATGTACTACACTACACTGAGGTGTTACGTACTACACTACACAGAGGTTGTATGAACTACGCTACACTGACGTGTTATGAACTACACTACACTAAGGTAGTATGTACTACACTACACTGAGGAGGTATGTAATACACTGAAGTGTTATGAACTACACTACACTGAGATAGTATGTACTACACTACACTGAGGTGGTATGTACTACACTGAGGAGGTATTTACTGCATTACACTGACGTGGTATGTACTACACTACAGTGAAGAGGCATGTTCTACACTAGACCTGAGGTGGTATGTACTAAACTATACTGAGGTGGTATATACTACACTACACTGAGGTAGTATGTGCTACACTACCCTGAGGTGGTATGTTCTACATTACACTGAGGAGGTATGTACTTCACTACACTGTGGTTGTATGTACTACACTACACTGAGGTGGTATGTACTACACTACACTGAGGTGGTATGTACTACACTACACTGAGGTGGTATGTTCTACATTACACTGAGGAGGTATGTACTTCACTACACTGTGGTTGTATGTACTACACTACACTGAGGTGGTATATACTACACTACACTGAAGTGGGATGTACTACACTACACTGAAGTGAGATGTGCTACACTGCACTGAGGTACTATGTGCTACACTGCCCTGAAGTAGTTTGTACTACACTACAATGAGGTGGGATGTACTACACTACAATAAAGTGGTATGTACTCCACTACACTGAGGTGGTATGTACTACACTACACTGAGGTGGTATGTACTACACTACACTGAGGTGGGATGTACTACACTACACTGAGGTGGTATGTTCTACATTACACTGAGGAGTTATGTACTTAACTACACTGAGGTTGTATGTACTACACTACACTGAGGTGGTATGTACTACACTACACTGAGGTGTTATATACTACACTACACTGAGGTGATATGTACTTCACTACCCTGAGGAGGCATGTTCTACACTACACTGAGGTGGTATGTACTAAACTACACTGAGGAGGTATGTACTAAATTACACTGACGAGGTATGTTCTACACTACACTGAGGTTGGATGTACTACAATACACTGAGGTGGGATGTACTACACTACACTGAGGTGGGATGTACTACACTACACTGAGGTTATATATTCTTCACTATTGTGTAGTGGTATGTACTACACTACCCTGAGGTGTTATGTACTACACGACACTGAGGTGGTATGTCGTACACAACACTGAGGTGGGATGTACTGAACAACACTGACGTGGGATGTACTACACTATAATGTGGTCGTTTGTACTACAATACACTGAGGTGGGATGTACTACACTGCACTGAGGTGGTATGTACTACACTACACTGAGGTGGTTTGTACTTCATTACACTGAAGTGGTATGTACTACACTACACTGAGGTGGTATGTACTTCACTACACTGAGGTGGTATGTACTTCACTACACTGAGGTGGTATGTACTACACCACACTGAGGTGTTATGTACTTTAATACCCTGAGGTGTTATGTACTACACTACACTGAGGTGTGATGTACTACACTACACTGAGGTGGGATGTACTACACTACACTGAGGTGGTATGTACAACACTACATTGCGGTAGTATGTACTACACTACACTGAGGTGGTATGTACTTCACTACCCAGAGGTGTTATTTACAACACTACACTGAGGTGGGATGTACAACACTAAACTGAGGTGGGATGTACTACACTACGCTGAGGTGGTATGTACCACACTACACTGAGGTGGTATGTACTACACTACACTGAGGTGGTATATACTACACTACACTGAAGTGGGATGTACTACACTACACTGAGGTGGGATGTGCTACACTACACTGAGGTACTATGTGCTACACTACCCTGAAGTAGTTTGTACTACACTACAGTGAGGTGGGATGTACTACACTACAATAAAGTGGTATGTACTACACTACACTCAGGTGGTATGTACTACACTACACTGAGGTGGGATGTACTACACCACATTGAGGTGGGATGTACTACACTACACTGAGGTAGTATGTGCTACACTACCCTGCAGTAGTTTGTACTACACTACATTGAGGTGGGATGTATTACATTACAAAAAAGTGGTATGTACAACACTACACTGAGGTGGTATGTACTACACTACACTGAGTTGGCATGTTCTGCACTACAGTGAGGTGGGATGTACTGCACAACACTGAGGAGGTATGTACTACACTACACTGAGGTTGTATGTACTACACTACACAGAGGTGGTATGTACTACACTACACTGAGGTGGTATGTGCTACACTTCGCTGAGGTGGGATATACTACATTACACTGAGGTGGGATATACTACACTATACTTTGGTAGTATGTACTACACTACACTGAGGTGGTATGTACTACACTACACTGACGTGGGATGTACTACACTACACTGAGGTGGTATGTACTAAACAACACTGAGGTGGTTTGTACTACACTACACTGAGGTGGTGTGTACTACACTACATTGAGGTGGTATGTACTTCACTACACTGAGGTGGTATGTTCTACATTACACTGAGGAGGTATGTACTTCACTACACAGAGGTTGTATGAACTACGCTACACTGACGTGTTATGAAGTACACTACACTAAGGTAGTATGTACTACACTACACTGAGGAGGTATGTAATGCACTGAAGTGTTATGAACTACACTACACTGAGGGAGTATGTACTACACTACACTGAGGTGGTATGAACTACACTACACTGAGGAGGTATTTACTGCATTACACTGACGTGGTATGTACTACACTACACTGAAGAGGCATGTTCTACACTACACTGATGTGGTATGTACTACACTACACTTAGGTGATATGTACCACACTACACTGAGGTGGTATGTACTACACTACATTGAGGTGGGATGTACTACACTACACTGAAGTGGTATGTACTACACTACACTGAGGTGGTATATACTACACTACACTGAGTTGGTATGTACTACACTACACTGAAGTGGGATGTACTGCACTACACTGAGGAGGTATGTACTACACTACACTGAGGTGTTATATTCTACACTACAATGAGGTAGTATGTACTAAACTACACTGAGGTGGGATGTACTGCACTACACTGGTGGTACGTACTACACTTTACTGCACTGAGGAGGTATGTTCTACACTACACTGAGGTGGTATATACTACACTACACTACACTGAGGTGGGATGTGCTACACTACACTGAGGTAGTATGTGGTACACTACCCTAAAGAAGTTTGTACTACACTACACTGAGGTTGGATGTACTGCAATACACTGAAGTGGGATGTACTACACTACACTGAGGTGGGATGTACTACACTACATTGAGGTGGTATGTGCTACACTACACAGAGGTGGTATGTATTACACTATTCTGTGGGGGTATGTACTACACTGCACTGAGGTTTTATGTGCTACACGACACTGAGGTGGTATGCACTACACTACACTGAGATGGGATGTACAACACTACACTGAGGTAGGATGTACTACACTATAATGTGGTGGTATGTAGTATATTACACTGAGAAGGGATGTACTACACTACACTGACGTCGTATGTACTACACTACACTGAGGTGGTTTGTACTACATTACACTGAGGTGGTATGTACTACACTACACTGAGGGGGTATATACTTCAATACACTGAGGTGGTATGCACTACACCACACTGAGGTGTTATGTACTTCACTACACTGAGGTGTTATGTACTTCACTACCCTGAGGTGTTATGTACTACACTACACTGAGGTGGGATGTACTACACTAAACTGAGGTGGGATATACTACACTACATTGAGGTAGGTTGTACTATACTATATTGTGCTGGTATGTTCTACGCTACACAGAGATGGTATGTACTACTCTACACTGAGGTGGTATGTACTACACTAGACCTGGGGTGGTATGTACTAAACTATACTGAGGTGGTATATACTACACTACACTGAAGTAGTGTGTGCTACCCTACCTGAAGTACTTTGTACTACAGTACAATGAGGTGGGATGTACTACACTACACTAAAGTGGTATGAACTACACTACAATTAGGTGGTATGTACTACACTACTCTGAGGTGATATGTACTACACTACACTGAGGTGGGATGTACTACAATACACTGAGGTGGGATGTATTGCACAACACCGAGGTGGTATGTACTACACTACACTGAGGTGGTATATACTACACTACACTGAGGTGGTATGTACTACACTACACTGAGATGGTATGTACTACACTACACTGAGGTGGGATGTACTACATTACACTAAAGTGGGATATACTATATTATACTTTGGTAGTATGTACTACACTACACTGAGGTGGTATGTACTACACTACACTGAGGTGGTATGTACTACATTACACTGAAGTGGTTTGTACTACACTACACTGAGGTGGTGTGAAGTACACTACACTGAGGTGGTATGTACTACACTACACTGAGGTGGTATGTACTACATTACACTGAGGTAGGTATGTTCTACTCTACGCAGAGGTGGTATGTACTACACTACTCTGAGGTGGGATGTGCTACACTACACTGAGGCAGTATGTGCTACACTACCCTGAAGTAGTTTGTACTACACTACACTGAGGTGGGATGTACTACACAACACTGAGGTTGGATGTACTACACTACACTGAGGAGGTATATACTACACTACACTGAGGTGGTATATAGTACACTATTCTGTGGTGGTATGTATTACACTACACTGAGGTTTTATGTACTACACGACACTGAGGTGGTATGTACTACACAACACTGAGGTGGGATGCACTACACTACACTGAGGTGGGATGTACTACACTCTAATGTGGTCGCATACAGTACACTACACTGAGGTGGGATGTACTACACTACACTGAGGTGGTATGTACTACACTACACTGAGGTGGTTTGTACTACATTACACTGAGGTGGTATGTACTACACTACACTAAGGTGGTATGTACTTCACTACACTGAGGTGGTATGTGCTACACCACACTGAGGTGATATGTACTTCACTACCCTGAGATGTTATGTAGAGAACTACACTGCAGTGGTATGTACTACACTACACTGAGGTGGTATGTACTTCACTACCCTGAGGCGTTATATACTACACTACACTGAGGTAGGATGTACTACACTAAACTGAGGTGGGATGTACTACACTACACTGAGGTGGGATATACTACACTATAATGTGGTGGTATGTACTACACTTCACTGAGGTGGTATGTACTACTCTACTTTGAGGAGGTATATACTACACTACACTGAGGTAGTATGTGCTACACTGCTCTGAAGTAGTTTGTACTACACTACAATGAGATGGGATGTACTACACTACAATAAAATGGTATATACTACACTACACTGAGGTGGGATGTACTTCACTACACTGAGGTGGGATGTGCTACACTACATTGAGGTAGTATGCGCTACTTTACCCTGAAGTAGTTTGAACTACACGACAAGGAGGTGGGATGAACTACACTACAATAGTGTGGTATGCGCATCACTACACTGAGGTGGTATTTACTACACTACAATGAGGTGGGATGTACTACACTACACTGAGGTGGGATGTACTACACTACACTGATGTGGTATGTACTACACTACACTTAGGTGGTATGTACTAAACTATACTGAGTTGGTATGTTGGTATGTACTACACTGCACTGAGGTGGGATGTACTGCACAACACTGAGGTGGTATGTACTACACTACACTGAGGTGGTATGTATTACACCACACTAAGGTGGTATGTACTACACTACACTGAGGTGGTATGATCTACACTACACTGAGGTGGGATGTACTACATTACACTGAAGTCGGATATACTGCACTATACTTTGGTAGTATGTACTACACTGAGGTGGTATGTACTTCACTACACTGAGGTGGGATGTACTACACTACACTGAGGTGGTATGTACTAAACAACACTGAGGTGGTTTGTACTACACTACACTGCGGTGGTATGCTCTACATTACACTGAGGAGTTATGTACTTCACTACACTGAGGTTAAATGTACGTCACTACACTGAGGTGTTACGTACTACACTACACTGTGGTGGTATGAACTACGCTACACTGACGTGTTATGCACTACACTTTCACTAAGTTAGTATGTGCTACACTACACTGAGGAGGTATGTACTACACAACACTGAGTAGGTATGTACTACACTACACTGAGGTGTTATATACTACACAACATTGAGGTACTATGTGCTACACTACCCTGAAGTAGTTTGTACTACACTACAATAAGGTGGGATGTACTACACTACAATAAAGTGGTATGTACAACACTACACTTAGGTGGTATGTACTACACTACACTGAGGTGGTATGTACTACACTACACTGAGGTGGGATGTACTACACTACACTGTGGAGGGATGTACTACGCTACACTGAAGTGGTATGTACTACACTACACTTAGGTGGTATGTATAACACTATACTGTCGTGGTATGTATTTCACTACACTGAGTTGGGATGTACTACACTGAGGTGGTATGTACTACACTACACTGAGGTGGTATGTACTAAACTACACTGAGGTGGTATGTGCTACACTACACTGAGGTGCGATGTACTACATTACACTAAGGCGGGATATACTACACTATACTTTGGTAGTATGTTCTACACTACACTGAGGTGGTAAGTACTACACTACACTGAGGTGGGATGTACTAAACTACACTGAGGTGGTTTGTACTACACTACACTAAGGTGGTGTGTACTACACTACACTGAGGTGGTATGTTCTACATTACACTGAGGAGGTATGTACTTCACTACACTGAGGTTTTATGTACTTCACTACACTGAGGTATTACATACTACACTACAATGAGGTGGTATGAACTACGCTACACTGAAGTGTTATGAACTACAGTACACTGAGGAGGTATTAACTACACTACACTAAGGAGGTATGTACTACACTACAGTGAGGTGGGATGTACTACACTGTACTGTGGTGGTATGTACTACACTACACTACACTGAGGAGGTATTTTCTGCACTACACTGAGGTGGTATGTACTACACTACACTGAGGAGGCATGTTCTACACTACACTGAGGTGGTATGTACTACACTACACTGAGGTGGGATGTACCACACTACACTGTGGACGGATGTACTACGCTACACTGAAGTGGTATGTACTACACTACACTTAGGTGGTATGTACAACACTATACTGTGGTGGTATGTACTACACTACACTGAAGTGTTATATACTACACTACACTGAGGTGGTATGTACTACACTACACTGAGGAGGTATGTGCTACACTACAATGAGGTGCTACGTACTACACTATTCTGTGGGGGTATGTACTATACTCCACTGAGGTTTTATGTGCTACACGACACTGAGGTTGTATGTACTACACTACACTGAGGTGGGACGTACAACACTACACTGAGGTAGGATGTACTACACTATAATGTGGTGGTATGTAGTACATTACACTGAGAAGGGATGTACTACACTACACTGAGGTGGTATATACTACACTACACTGAGGTGGTTTGTACTACATTACACTGAGGTGGTATGTACTACACTACACTGAGGTGGTATGTACTTCAATACACTGAGGTGGTATACACTACACTACACTGAGGTGTTATGTACAACACTACACTGAGGTGGGATGTACTACACTACAGTGAGGTGGGATGTACTACACTACACTGAGGTGGTATGTACAACTCTATACTGCGGTGGTATGTACTACACTTCACTGAGGTGGTATGTACTTCACTACCCTGAGGTGTTATGTACTACACTACACTGAGGTGGGATGTACTACACTTAACTGAGCTGGGATATACTACACTACACTGAGGTGGGTTGTACTACACTATACTGTGCTGGTATGTACTACCCTACACAGAGATGGTATGTACTACTGAACACTGAGGTGGTATATACTACACTAGACCTGGGGTGGTATGTACTAAACTATACTGAGGTTGTATATACTACACTACACTGAAGTAGTGTGTGATACACTACCCTGAAGTAGTTTGTACTACACTACAATGAGGTGGGATGTACTACACTACACTAAAGTGGTATGTACTACAATACTCTGAGGTGATATGTACTACACTACACTGAGGTTGGATGTACTACACTACACTGAGGTGGTATGTACTACAATACACTGAGGTGGGATGTACTGCACAACACCGAAGTAGTATGTACTACACTACACTGAGGATGTACTAAAAAGCACTGAGGTGGGATGTACTCCTCGACAGTGAGGTGCTATGTACTCCTCGACAGTGAGGTGCTATGTACTCCTCGACAGTGAGGTACTATGTACTACACTACACTGAGGTGGGATATATTACACTGCACTCAGGTGAAATGTACTACACTACACTGAGGTGGTATGTACTACACTATTCTGAGGTGTTACGTACTTCACTATCCTGAGGTGGGCTGTATTACACTATATTGAGGTGGTATATACTACACTACACTGAGGTGGTATGTACTACACTACAATGAGGTGCTATGCACATCACTACACTAAGGTTTTATGAACTACACTACACTGAGGTGGGATGTACTAAACTACACTGAGTTGGGATGTTCTACACTACACTGAGGTGGGATGTACTACACTATACTGTGGTGGTATGTACTACACTACACTGAGGTGGTATGTACTACTTTACACTGAGGTGGGATGTACTACACTAGACCTGAGGTAGAATATACAGCACTACACTGAGGTGGGATGTACTATGCTACACTGAGGTGGTATGTACTACAGTACACTGAGGTGTTATGTACTACACTGCACTGAGGTGGTATGTACTACACTACACTGAGGTAGTATGTACTACACTACACTGAGGTGGGATTTACTACTCTACACTGAGGTGGTATAAATGTACTACACTACACTGAGGTGGGATGTACTATGCTACACTGAGGTGGTATGTACTACAGTACACTGAGGTGGTATGTACTACACTACACTAAGGTTGTTTGTACTACACTACACTGAGGTGGTATGTACTACACTACACTGAGGTGGGATGTACTACACTACACTGAAGTGCTATGTACTACACTACACTGAGGTGATATGTACTATACTACACTGAGGTGGTATGTATTTTACTACACTGAGGTAGTATGTACTACACTATTTTGAGGTGTTTTGTACTTCACTACCCTGAGGTGTTATGTACTGCACTACACTGAGGTGGGATGTACTACACTACACAGAGGTGGTATGTACTACATTATTCTGAGGTGTTATGTACTTCACTACCCTGATGTGTTATATACTACACTACACTGAGGTGGTATGTACTACAATACACTGAGGTGGGATGTACTGCACAACACCGAAGTAGTATGTACTATACTACACCGAGGATGTACTAAAATTCACTGAGGTGGGATGTACTCCTCGACAGTGAGGTGCTAGGTACTCCTCGAGAGTGAGGTGCTAGGTACTCCTCGACAGTGAGGTGCTATGTACTACACTACACTGAGGTGGGATATATTACACTGCACTCAGGTGAAATGTACTACACTATACTGAGGTGGGATATACTACACTATACTGTGGTAGTAAGTACTACCTTACACTGAGGTGATATGTACTACACACTGAGTTGGGATGTACTACACTACACTGAGGTGGGATATACTACAGTATACTGTGGTAGTATGTAGTACACTACACTGAGGTGGTATCTACTACACTACACTGAGGTGGTATGTATTACACTACACTGAGGTGGTATGTACTACACTATTCTGAGGTGTTATGTACTTCACTATCCTGAGGTTTGCTGTATTACACAATATTGAGGTGGTATATTCTACACTACACTGAGGTGGTATGGACTACACTACACTGAGGTGCTATGTACTTCACTACACTAAGGTGTTATGTTTTACACTACACTGAGGTGGGATGTACTACAATACACTGAGTTGGGATGTTCTACACTACACTGAGGTGGGATGTACTACACTATACTGTGGTGGTATGTACTACACTACACTGAGGTGGTATGTACTACACTACACTGAGGTGGTATGTATTACTTTACACTTAGGTGGTATGTACTACACTACACTGAGGTGGTATATACTCCACTACAGTAAGGTGTTATGTACTACACTTCATTGAGGTAGTATGTACTACACTACACTGAGAAGGTATGTACTACACTACACTGAGGTATGGACTACACCACACTGAGGAAGAATATACAGTACTACACTGAGGTAGGATGTACTATGCTTCACTGAGGTGGTATGTACTACAGTACACTGAGGTGTTATGTACTACACTACACTGAGGTGGTATGTACTACACTACACTGAGGTAGTATGTACTACACTACACTGAGGTGGGATTTACTACACTACACTCAGATGGTATGTACGACACTACACTGAGGTGGGATATACTACACTATACTGAGGTGTTATGTACTACACTAAGGTAGTTTGTACTACACTACACTGAGGTGGTATGTACTACACTACACTGAAGTGCTATGTACTACACTACACTGAGGTGATATGTACTATACTACATTGAGGTAGTATGTATTACACTACACAGAGGTGGTATGTATTACATTATTCTGAGGTGTTATGTACTTCACTACCCTGAGGTGTTATATACTACACTACACTGAGTTTGGATGAACTACACAACACTGCGGTGGGATATACTACACTACACTGAGGTGTGATGTACTACACTATACTGTGGTGGTATATACTACTCTACACTGAGGTGATATGTACTACACTACACAGAGGTTGTATGTACTGCACTACACTGAAGTGTTATGTACTGCACTACACTGATGAGGGATGTACTACACTACACTGTGGAGGGATGTACTACACTACATGGAGGTGGTATATACTACACTACACTGAGGTGGGATGTACTACACTACACTGAGGTGGGATGTACTACACTACACTGAGGTGGGATGTACTACACTATACTGTGGTGGTATGTACTACACTACACTGAGATTATATGTATTAATCTACGCTGAGGTGGTATGTACTACACTACACTCAGATGTTATATACTACACTACACTGAGGTGATATATACTGCGCTACACTGAGGTCGTATATACTACACTACACTGAGGTGTTATGTACTACACTTCACAGGGGTGGGATGTACTACACTATACTGAGGTGTTATGTACTACACTACATTGAGGTAGTATGTACTACACAACACTGAGAAGGTATGTACTACACTACACTGAGGAGGTATGGACTACACTACACTGAGGTGGAATGTACTACACTACACTGAGGTGGGATGTACTACGCTACATTGAGGTGGTATGTGCTACACTACACTGATGTGTTATCTACTACATTACAATGAGGTGTTATGTACTACACTACACTGAGTTGGGATGTACTACACTATACTGTGGTGGTATGTTCTACACTTCACTGAAGAGGTATGTACTACACTGCACTGACGTGGAACGTACTACACTACACTAAGGTGGTTTGTACTACACTACACTGAGGTGGTATGTACTACACTACACTGAGGTGGTATGTACTACACTACACTGAGGTGGGATGTACTACACTACACTGAGGTGTTATGTAAAACACTACACTGAGGTGGGATGTACTACACAACACTGAGGTGGTATGTACTACACTACACTAAGGTGGTTTGCACTACATTACACTGAAGTGCTATGTACTACACTACACTAAGGTGGTTTGTACTACATTGCACTGTAGTACTATGTACTACACTACACTGACGCAATATGCACTACACTACACTGAGGTGGTATGCATTACACTACACTGATGTACTATGTACTACATTATTTTGAGGTGTTATGTACTTCACTACCCTGAGGAGTTATGTACTGCACTACACTGAGGTGGGATGTACTACACTACACTGAGGTGGGATGTACTACACTATACTGTGGTGGTATATACTACACTACACTGAGGTGATATGTAATTCACTACACTGAGGTGTTATGTACTACCCCACACTGAGGTGGGATGTATTACACTACACTGAGGGGGTATGTACTACACTACACTGAGGTGGTATATACTACACTACACAGATGTGTTATGTACTACACTACACTGAGAAGGTATGTACTACACTACACTGAGGAGGTATGGACTACACTACACTGAGGTGGGATGTACTACACTACACTGAGGTGGGATGCACTACGCTACACTGAGGTGGTATGCACTACATTACACTGAGGTGTTATATACTACGCTACAATGAGGTGTTATGTACTACTCTACACTGAGATGGGATGTACTTCACTTTAATGTTGTGGTATGTACTACACTACACTGAGGAGGTATGTACTACACTACATTGAGGTGGTATGTACTACACTACACTGAGGAGGTAAGTACTGCACTACACTGAGGTAGTATGTACTACACTACACTGAGGAGGTATGTACTACACTAAGGTGGTTTGTACTACACTACACTACACTGAGGTGGTATGTACTACTCTACACTGTGGTGGGATGTACAACACTACACTGTGGTGGTATGTAAAACACTACACTTAGGTGGCATTTACTACACTACACTGAGGTGGTATGTACTGCACTACACTGAGTTGTTATGTACTACACTACACTGAGAAGGTGTGTACTACACTACAGTGAGGAGGTATGGACTACACTACACTGAGGTGGGATGTACTGCACTACACTGAGGTGGGATGTACTATGCTACACTTAGTTGGTATGTACTACACTTCACTGAGGTGGTATGTACTACACTACACTGAGGTGGGATGTACTACACTACACTGAGGTGGTATGTACTACACTACACTAAGGTGGTTTGTACTACATTACACTGAAGTGCTATGTACTACACTACACTAAGGTGGTTTGTACTACATTGCACTGAAGTGCTATGTACTACATTACACTGACGTGGTATGTACTACACTAAACTGAGGTGGTCTGTATTACACTACACTGAGGTACTATGTACTACATTATTCTGAGGTGTTATGTACTTCACTACCCTGAGGTGTTATGTACTGCACTACACTGAGGTGGGATGTACTGCACTACACTGAGGTGGTATGTACTATACTGCTCTGAGGTGTTATGTACTTCTCTACCCTGAGGTGTTATATACTACAATACACTGAGGTGGGATGTACTACACTACACTGAGGTGGGATGTACTACACTACACTGAGGTGGGATGTACTACACTATACTGTGGTGGTATATACTACACTACACTGAGGTGATATGTAATTCACTACACTGAGGTGTTATGTACTACACTACACTGAGAAGGTATGTACTACACTACACTGAGGAGGTATGGACTACACTACACTGAGGTGGGATGTACTACACTACACTGAGGTGGGATGTATTACGCTACACTGAGGTGGTATGTACTACACTACACTGAGGTGTTATGTACTACACTACTCTGAGGTGTTATGTACTATACCACACTGAGATGGGATGTACTACACTATACTGTGGTGGTATGTACTACACTTCACTGAGGAGGTATGTACTACACTACACTGAGGTGGTATATACTACCCTACACTGAGGAAGTATGTACTGCACTACTCTGAGGTGTTATGTACTACACTACACTGAGGAGGTATTTTCTACTCTACACTGAGGGGTATGTGCTACACAACACTGAGGTAGTATGTGCTACACTACCCTGAAGTAGTTCGTACTACACTACACTGAGGTTGGATGTACTACAATACACTGTCGTGGGATGTACTACACTACACTGAGGTGGTATGTACTACACTGCACTGAGGTGGGATGTACTACAATATACTGTCGTTGGACGTACTACAATACACTAAGGTGCGATGTACTACACGACACTGAGGTGGTATGCACTACACTACACTGAGGTGGCATGTACTCACTATACTGAGGTGGGATATACTACACTATACTTTCGTAGTATGTACTACACTACACTGAGGTGGTATGTACTACACTACACTGAGGTGGGATGTACTGCTCTACAGTGAGGTGGGATGTACTACACTACACTGAGGTGGTATTTACTACACTATACTGTGTTGGTATATACTACACTACACGGAGGTGGTGTGTACTACACTACACTGAGGTGGTATGTACTACGCTACACTGAGGTGTCATGTACTACACTACACTGAGGTTCGGATTTACTACACTACACTGAGGTGAGATGTACTACACTACATTGAGGTGGGGTGTACTACACTACACTGAGGTGGTATGTACTACTCTACACTGATGTGGTATGTACTGCACTAGACCTGAGGTGGAATGCACTACACTACACTGAGGTTGTACATACTACACTACACTGAGGTGTTATGTACTACACTACACCGGGGTGGGTTGTACTACACTATTCTGAGGTGTTATGTACTACACTTCATTAAGGTAGTATGTACTACACTACACTGAGAAGGTATGTACTACACAACACTGAGGAGGTATGGACTACACTACACTGAGTTGGAATGTACTAAACTACACTGAGGTTGGATGCACTACGCTACACTGAGGTGGTATGCACTACATTACACTGAGGTGTTATGTACTATGCTACAATGAGGTGTTATGTACTACTCTACACTGAGATGGGATGTACTTCACTATAATGCTGTGGTATGTACGACACTACACTGAGGAGGTATGTACTACACTACACTGAGGTGGTATGTACTACACTACACTGAGGAGGTATGTACTGCACTACACTGAGGTAGTATGTACTACACTACACTGAAGAGGTATGTACTACACTAAGGTGGTTTGTACTACACTACACTGTGGTGGTATGTACTAATCTACACTGTGGTGCGATGTACTACACTACACTGAGGTGGTATGTAAAACACTACACTTAGGTGGCATTTACTACACTACACTGAGGTGGTATGTACTGCACTACACAGAGTTGTTATGTACTACACTACACTGAGAAGGTATGTACTACACTACACTGAGGAGGTATGGACTACTCTACACTGAGGTGATATGTACTACACTACACTGAGGTTGGATGTACTACAATACTTAGGTGGGATATACTACACTACACTGAGGTGGGATGTACTACACTACACTGAGGTGGGATGTACTACACTACACTGAAGTGGTGTGTACTACACTTTTCTGTGGTGGTATGTCCTACAATACACTGAGGTGGGATGTACTACACTTCACTGCGGTGGGATGTACTACACTGAGGTAGTATGTTCTTCACTACACTCATGTGGTATGTACTACACTACACTGAGGTAATATGTACTACATTACACTGAGGTGATATGTACTACACTACACTGTGGTGGTATGTACTTCACAACACTGAGGTTGTATGTACTACACTACACTGAGGAGTATGTACTACACTACACTGAGGTGGTATGTACTTCTCTTCACTGAGGTGGTATGTACTTCACTACACTGAGGTGTTATGTACTATACACTGAGGTGGTATGTATTACACTACACTGAGGTGGTATGTATTACACTACACTGAGGTGGTATGTATTACACTACACTGAGGTGGTATGTATTACACTACACTGAGGTATTATGTGCTTCACTACACTAAGGTGGCATGTACTTAACTACACTGAGGTTGTATGTATTTTACTACACTGAGGGTTGTATGCGCTACACTACACTGAGGTAATATGTGCTACACTACACTAAGGTGGCATGTACTTAACTACACTGAGGTTGTATGTACTGTACTACACTAAGGTGGTATGGGCATGTTAGTGGGAGACAAGAGACTCGTTGAACAATTGTCATATGGATGTAATGGAGGGATCATATATGATAGAGAGAGACGAGTATTAGAAGAGAATATGAAAAAATAGTACATGAAAGAGTGGTTGTAGGGGTGACAGTATTTCCTAGAGTGAAGGTGAGTTTGGTTAGTGTGTGTGGAAAACTGCCTCGTGGGAATTATTTTTTATTTATTTACAATATATTAATTTATATAGTAATTTATTTCTTACGTTAATTTATATTTTCAATAGAAGACTGTACGTTGTTTCAAGAGGATTGTATGAGTTTATTCCTACAAATCGTTCCCTACACAAGCTGGAGGTTTTATATTATTTATATATTGTCTATCAATCGAAAATAGATATTGATAGACATTCACTACAATGTGACTAGGTGTTAAGATTACAAATCATTAGTAACTTATGTAAGCAACATATGGAGTAACTGTGTCTCTCTCCCACGGTATCTGCATGTAGACGTTCCTGGCTTCTGATTGTATATGGTTAAGAGAGTACATAGTGCACAGTTATCGCTTGTGGTAACTGTGTGAAGTCCTCACCTGGGCTTCACGTGGTGCTTTTCATATGCCAAACAAGCTGAGTCATTTCCCTCCCCCCCTCTGTTCCTGCTCTAATGGGACCATCGGTCTACCTGCAGTAGGGGCCATTTGTCAGTGATACTTGGTTTGATATATCCTAAAGGCTGTCTGCCCCTGTCAAGGGTTTTCGTGCCTTGTCACCCATAAATTTTTGTGAAAACCATTACGGAGACGTGCATATCCCTGTCAGCACGATAGGTGACCTACATGACGATTCGGCTATGAACGATCGGTCTCCAGACTGTCCAATTTTGTGGCAGAACCTTTTGAGACTATAGAGCAAGGCAAGTCCATCTGAGCCGCATGCACCGAGTCCAATACCACCAGTAACTCGAAGAGCCCGTGAGTAGAGCGGGTAGGCCCAAAAAGAGATTGACCGATGAGGAGAAACGCCTCCTGCCATTGGAAAAGTAAGGCTGAAAGCCAGACCCCAGAGAGTCCGGGGAGGTATTAACCAAAGCCTGCAACAGCACTTTCCTTCGCGAACTCTGGAGTCCATTAAAAGTTAAGGCGAAGGATCGAGTACAAAGAATTAGTGGTGTAATGCAGAAATCGTACGGATAGGGAGAGCTCGGAGTCTTTGCTGTCTAACTCAGGCAGGGAGGATGACCAGCCTAGCCCATTAGGGAATGATAGACGGAGAGGCAATAGTAGGGTGGCGGTGGACGTTCCCGATGGCACTGAACCGAACATGCACCCCCCCTGAGAGGACCAACCAGGAAGCTTCTTGGAAAGAATCTATGGTGGAATTCCTTGCAGCTAATGCACCCAGGGGGCCAGGAATCTGGATGGGAGAAGAATTCCTTGATGAAGCAATCACTGACTTGGTCAGTGGTGACAGCCATAACGTGGATAGGATCCTTGAGCATCATGCTCAAGTTGTTACGTCTGCCAAAAGATCTGATATCCAAACACCGCGCCCTCGCCCTGCGCATAGACAGAGACCTCCACCGATAAATCACGCCAATCCAACCCAACCTCCGACCAGATGAAAGAGGGAGCGAAGAGCACGGTACATTCTGTGCCAGAGCCTGTACGAGAAGAATCGTTCCACAGCTGCTGAGCAAGTCCTCTCCGGAGACTGGAAAGTAACCCCCACTGAGATGGAGCCAGCTCGTCTCTTTACATTTTGGGAGACACTCTTCTCTAGACCCACATCACCGAACCGCCCAATTCATGACTGTGATCCAGTTAATCAGCAACTAGGGGACCCCATAACACCCGAGGAAATCCTTGTTGCTCTCAAGGCTAGTAGTACTTCACCTCCTGGCCCAGACAGTATTACTATACGTTTACTCAAGTCAACTTGAGATCAGGAGTGAGGCCACTCCAGGCCAGGCCGACACCAGAGCGCAACTCCATATTCTCCTGAGACTGATGGATGCCTACTACTACTACTCAAGCCCATACCACTCAGGGTGTTTGCAAAGTTGTTTAACCTGTGATTGGTAAAGGAATCCCTGCCATTACCTTTTCGTAAGAATAAGACAGTGCTGATACCAAAGAAACTGAATCCCAAAACTCCGTCCCACTATCGCCCCATAACCGTGTCATCGACGATAGTGATCATGTTCCTGAAGATTCTGAGCAGCAAACTCTCCGAGGCAGTCAGGATCGACAGGTGGCAGAAAGCTTTCGTCCCTGTGGACGGGTGTCCTGAAAACCTGGTGATCCTGGCGAGGCTCGTACACTGAAGCACAACTCGCACCTAGCGTTTCTGGATATGGAAAAGGCTTTCGATAGTGTCTCCCATCCGGCCATCCAACGGGCCATGAAACGTAAAGGTATTCCGAAGCCTTTAAGGACATATATGATGTTGGGCTATGAACGGTCCTCAACAGTAATTACCAGCCAAGGGAAGAAGTCGAAGGACATCCTGATCACTAGGGTGGGGTGAAACAGGGTAACCCCCTGTCCCCATTTCTCTTTAACCTAATAATTGATGAGGCAATTACTAGGGCTAAGGACTTGGGCTAGGGATTGGACTGGGGGACGAAAAGGTATCAGCCCTGGTAAACGCTGACGATCTAGTTGTGGCAGCAGAGACGGCTGCCGGACTACAGAGACTTATAACAAGTATTTGCTACACTGCGTGGCTCTGGCCTTAAGGTGAATGCTGCGAAGCTAAGTAAGCTAAGCATAGCAATCAATGCGCATCGTAAGACTTGGCATGTCCCCACCAGGTGAACATACTACTTTGGGGATGATGAAATTGGTACTATGAATGGGTGGAGGGTTACAAGTATTTAAGAATACTTATTGGGGCCGGAGGTAGACGCTTACCCTATGGTTCCCTGTTTGAGGACGGCCTGACTAACATCACCCAGGTCCCCTCTCCTCAAACCCCAACAGAGGTTATACCTATTTAAACAACACTTAATCCCCAAGATGAACCACCAGCTTGTTCTCGGATGTGTGTTTAAGACGGAGTTAGCGAGGCTTGACAGGGATTTGCGGCACGCCATTCGTGACTGCCTCACGATACACCCCTAATGCCTTCTTTCATGCAGACGTAAAGGACGGTGGACTAGGAATTCCCGACGTTGCTACATCAATCCGCCTACTTAAGAACAAGCGGCTCGGGGCGTTGGTAGTGTCAGAGGATCCGGTGGAAGTGGCAGCAGCTCTCCTACCCGTATTCCAAGCGAGGGTAGGAGAGTATGTATAGCATGGTTGATGGTGCCGGCCTTGCATCTGCTTATGAGGTTCCTTCCTGCGACAAGTGGATCTCATCCATAACCATCTGCTAAGCAGAGGAGATTTTGCTCAAGCCATGCAGATTAGGGCAAACGCTGCAGCCACTTCTACTAGAGCATCTAGGGGTAGACCTGAGATTTCTGGGCTCTGTGATGCTTGCCAGAGACCAAGGACCCTGGGCCACCTATCCCAGGCATGCTATAAGACGCACAGGGCTCGGGTGAAACGTCATGACGATATCACTCGGTTCGTAGCTGGCCGCCTGCGGCAGAGAGGTTCCGAGGTGGAACGTGAGGTTCGTATACCGGATGGAGGGACCTTCTGCAAGTCTGACATCATCACTTGCAAAGGTGACGAGTAATGATGTCAGGTGATGACTAATCACCTGATGATTAGTGATGAGGACTAATATCACCTTCATATTAGACACCCAGGTCTCAGCTGATAACTTACCACATTCCCGTCCACATCAGAGCAAGTGCGACAAATACGGCACTCCAGAGATCCTTCATAAAGGTGAGGGAATATACTGGTAAGCACACAGCATCCGCCCCTTCTATAACTCTTAATTGGAGAGGGGAGTGGTGCAAGGAAAGTGTGCGTGGATTTCAGGATATGGGATTCACCAGAGCGACCTTGATATTGCTCTGTGAAAACCATAACCTGGACATATTCCATCTACAGAATATGGTCCAAGCACACATCAAGGAGCAGATCACCTTAGTCCCAGGATCACCGTGTAATGGGTGCATTAGGGTTAATACAGTCTTGTTTAGGTGAACTGCAGCCAGGATAGCTGGCAGATAACTATATAAACAGAGTCGTCATCTGGAGTACCACTTCTCCGGATGGTTCCTCACAGGAGGGTGGATGACCTGGCTGGAGCCCACGAGTGGGTATGGCGGCGGCCGGAGGGACCCCCATGCGCAAATATGACTACCCTCCCGCTCCGGGGTCTCGCTAGGAGCTTCCGCTCTAAATTGTTTTCCATGTATGCTGCTGTCAAATCACCAATCTTGCCGCTTAGGCAGTGTGCTGTTTTGCTTTCACCATTAGTTCTTTTTAAATGATATATTGTGCACCTCTCCCTTTGTGTCATCTTAACTCTTGTGGGTTGAGATTGCCATTTACCATTTATATATATTTTTTAGTTTGTATTGATAGGGAAATGTGCATGCTTAGGGGTGCCTTCTCACCATGCCCAGTGGCTTTGGGGATTGGTGCCCTGAAGCTACATAAAAACCCTATACCCCCTGAAGAGGTAAAGGGAGTTAGGGGCAAAAAATAAAAAATAAACACATGCAACTAATCTATATGGTTGGTTATGGCCTGGACAACAGATATGATGATGAAACACAACTAATACTCCTTGTAGGAGAAGCTAGTGTCTTCCCATGTTACGTGTTGTACCAGGTAATTGTTATTAATTCTTCTTCCACTTCAATTTCATCTGTCAAAAGGCACATACAATAATAATCGTAACCCATATATGACAGCTATACCACAGGAAATTATTGTAATATATTAGATAAGAATTAAGTAATATTTACCCATTTTGGTGGCTCGTCTAGTGTTCTAACTGATATTCCCTAATCTATTATTTCTGGCCAGAAATAGCTAGATGGAACTAAAATCGGGTACCGAACGCTTCCCCTGTTGATGAAGATGGTGCTGATGACGGGACGTTATGGTCCCATAACATAACGTCTAGAGGGAAAAATAATTGTGGAGCTTGATTCTTACTTCAGCAAGACTTGTTGTTTATGTTAAATTTAAATGGCGTCTTCCCCTGTCTTGGCTCGAGAGACGCTTCTCTCTCACCGGTTCTAATACTGCCTTTTATTGACAATTAGAGGTAGACTTTAGTTTGTAGATAATTATATTAGATCCAATCATAAAGAATACTTTTTTATATATTCTAATGCTAACTGGTGTTTTAAGAAGAATTCACAATATTATTAGCTTGTGAATTTAATAGCTACTTGGCAATGATTCCCCGTTTTCTCCCGAGGAAAATTTCACTGGAGCCTCGTTTTCTGTGAATATTTAAGCTGCTTTACGGTTAATTTGTTAGTAGTAAATTAGCAGCAATATTTTTTGCCTTATGTATTGAACATTAGTAAATGATGTTGGTTTTCCGACAGATAGATATTCCTAAAGTGAAGGGTGTGTGGTAATAGTACCTCCTAGAGTGAAGGTGTGTGTGGTGATGTCTGAAAATCCGACACCATTACTAACATTAAATAAATACGTACATAATATTGCTGCTGTTGTGTATCTATATATATATTAATATATATATATTATATATATATATATATATATTATCTATTCTATATATAATATATATATATATATATATATAATATATATATATATATATATATATATCTATATATATAGATAATATCCACTAAGAACTCTTTGACCCGGCAGGATTCGAACCCATGCCGTCCAGGATCACCCTAAAGGTACACAGTACCGTGACCACCACACCAAT